>VMBQ01002444.1:0-28960 GCA_007657795.1 Dreissena rostriformis | reverse complement strand
TATATATATATATATATATATAATGACTCAACAGAAAAAATGATCAGGAATAAAACACCGGCTAGTCTTTATTTAAGGCAAGTGAATAATTGCCAATACAATACATGAAAGTAAATACAACATACAGTATGCAATAAAACACCTATTATTGAATAAATTAAAAACAAAAATTAACTCAATAATTAAAAAAAAATAAACAAGCATACTTACAGAAAAATCAGGCTGAACGGTCGTGCTTTGATTCACATTCGAGTGGTTAGACTCCATTATTATCACTGTTCTTTTTTCAAGCACAGGTATAAAAAGGGATAAATTTAATGTATTGACTTGGTTATTGTTTCCGTTTGCAACACCAAACAAACACTTTTTCTTTTTCCAATTTTCACATATTATATACGAAACACTTTAAGTAGCTTCAAATATGTATAAAATGTCAGTTTGCATTTGCTTTTATTTAAGATTCCAATTTTTCCAAACTATCGCTTTTCTTTGTTTCCGTGTATCGTCAAGTAATTCAAACTGTTGCAAGCTCTCAGACAGTAACTTCACAATGACGCCTTGCCAGTAGGTCTATAAGAAACTTGAAGTTCCCAAAGACTGCGAGTATCGAAGAACTGAACGCTGAGCGTGTTACTCAAGCCGTGAGCTGCAAGCTGCTATCAGTATTTTTATGGCGAGTAGCGTTTAAACATGTTACCAAACAAATATGTTATCATTTTTTATTTATATTAAATGCGTGCCTGTTAATGACCACTGGCGAATAATTTAATATTATCACCGTTAAATGACATGCGTGACATGTGTAAATATGTTTGCCGTTGTCATGTTTAAAATAATGCGTTCACGCTTATTACAATCAAACACATTGACACATGTTTTTATTTTTTGGAATAAGCCTCACAAGAATATGATTCTTTATTATGTGTCACATTTAATTTAATTTATTTAATTAAATGAACGTTCAATTATAGCGAACATTTCATTGTTGATCGCATAGCCGGACACAAGACGCATAATTTGTTATGTTAATACGGAATTATCTGTGCTATCAAAAGTGTACTAAAGTGTATAACATGTAAACAGCATGCGCCCTTTAAAACACACACGGTACAGTTGAATGTTTGAAACAAAAAAGCTTTCAATATTGTTGATTCTTTTTATCTACATGTCATTCTGACTGGAAATGGTTATGCAATATCTTCTTTGCACACTTTCCATTTAAATAAGTTTGACTGACATATGCTTATCTCATAGTTGAAATGTTGTTGAAATGTTCTAAATGTGTAAAACAATATTTATCACAAAACAAGATTATTGGTGAAGTCAATAAATAATCTAAACTAATAATCTGTCTCTGTGTGTCTGTGTTCGTCGGATTTTGTTATCAACATCATGGATATTCATCTGTTTAAGCTTCAATCCGTTATTTTGTTTATAGAAAATAACATTTGCTATTCCAGTGGTCTGGGAATTAAGTAGCACTCTACGATTACAGCCAAAAACAGCAAATTGGCAAGGCAAATTCATAATAATTAGGAATATATTGACACTGCGCAAATGTAAAAGATTTGAGTGCCCGAGCTTTTAATTGCATGTTTAGAGAAAATATGATCTATAAAAAGCCATGTTTTATGTTATGCCACCTTGCATATAACATTCGAACATTAGCATTCTTAGTTCTGAACGCTATGTTGGATGCACATTTTATGAGGCGTCCAACTATTCGATTTGTTTGTTGAAAATTCTGAACTTTTGAACCCAAGTTTGATAAGTTGCTGTCAACTATCTGGTATGTTACTCAGCCGAGATGTGCTCGCCTTCGCAGGGAAGTGCAAACTTACTTCGTAACTCCCCAAAACGGTCACAAAAGCTGGTGAAATATTAACCTTATTTTGAGTTGACAGTTCATGTGTAACTTACAGTGAATCTGTGTACACACTTAATTTTCCTATATTTATGTGTAGCCCCAACCATAACAAATTATTTTCATGTTGTGATATTATCGGTGTGTGCAGGCTGGCGCGAACCAGGACCCCGCCAGCCAAAGACCGAAGCCCGAGAAACCGAAACCTTATCTGTTCAACAGTTGGAGATTGGAAGGTTAAATAATTAATGTGATATAAAATCTACGACATGACCAAGTGTAGCATAGATGATTTGACCAGCATATCATGACTTCTTGGACGGGAGTATTTCACTAGGTTATAAAACCTAACTGTTCTGTTAACATCACATGACTAGGGACAAAGATAACCTCACATTCAAAATATATCTTCTAATTGCTTTGATATTCCATACTTTAAATAAGTCTAGTGATTGAATTCTGAGTTGAAAATGAACATTTCGCCATTTTAAAATGCATACTATGGACATACAATGAGGCAAGTGTAAATGCTGCCGTGAATTTTATAATAAGTTAATGTCGGGTAAATGTGTCTGAAAACAAAATGTTGCAAAAAAAAGTTGAAAAATATGCTCCAATAATTCCTTTTTAACAAAATCATGGTGTTTAAACGACCATGGATTCCATTTAAAAACATAACTGCAAACAGTATTGCTGATTTTTTGAAACAATACAATATTGGCAACAGTAGTATGTAATGTACGCTAGAATCATTTTATGATCGCATTCAGAAAGAATCGGCTTATTTATCAATGACGTGTTACTTGCTAAACACACCGAAAAGACAATAGGTACTAAATCGATTGCATTCTTGTAAGAATGTTTATATTTCTTATATAATTTGAAAACGGTTTTTTAATCAGTAGTATGATTAAAAAATGTTTAGCCTCAAAGACACAGTGCAAACACTTTAAATCCCTTCAAACGTCTGCTAACTACAAAAAAGCGTTTACATTTTTTGTTTAATTGTTTTCTCGGAATTAATTCTCTGCAACTAGGTGAAGCCTCGCGAGAAAGTATATTACGAAGGCGGAGTACGTACACGTGTATGAGAGCGGTTTAGGCTGTTATTGGAGTAAATGGGGTTTAAAGATTGCAAACATTATGTTCGTCTTAGAAACTATGCTCTCACAGGTCGTATGAAATGTTAACAAAAAAGTGGTCGTTTTGCAATTTTGTGTCGTACAAGTTATATTGTTTTATATGTAAAATATTCCTGACATATTCATTATAATAATAATATTATTAAAAAGCATTGGTTCATCCCTCCTTTTCACTGACAGACCTATTTATGTCTCAACTGCCTTTGTGTATTTACAGTGCGTTTAGTAAGTTTCGTTTTAATGGCGTGCAGATGTCAATAAATAACTCAAATTTCAAAAACACATGATATAACGATTACATCTTTCGACCTGTATTGACAAAATGTCAACTCACATTTTCAGACAAAATACGCAATGTTTATGAACATTCCCATTTGTATAAAAGCTAGAAACTGTTACCCTACTGGTAGTCAGTTTGATAATACATAGCATCAATGTATCCGAATGGTATGAACACTTACAAAAACTCAAATCTTCACACGACATTTTAAGCCACGTTCTTCAGCACTTCATAAGTGTCTGTGATGTTTAACACGTGGAGTAATATTGATTAAGTAAAGAAACTTCAACAAGTGCGTGTTTGTTACTTATAATGTTCATGATTTATTTTCTAGAAACGCATTAACTGTCGAAAGTAGAATTGCTGACTTCATCAAGAAATATCGTCATATTCAACAAGGCATCAATTTTAATTTTCAGCTTATTCAAACGTTTAAGTGTTTTGTTTTGTTTAAATTAATCTAAATAACGTGTCGTTCTTTTCGTCGAAGAAGAAACGTATTTATTATTTATAATGGGTGTACTTTTTATTAATATGTGAACGGTATGAAGCTCTCAACACTAGAATGGAATATGAAAATTGGTAATTTTGGATGCATAAGCGCAACTTAATGGTATTCGATTAAAAGCTTTAACATTACATCTGCCGACACCAAATTGTCATATGAGGTTTTGAATCCAATTTAGAATATTCAAGTCGATAAGCATCCGTTTCATTTTTTTTTAATATTTTTTATTTAGAAATTTGTATTCCAAGACAAATATGTTAAAAACGTGTTGGTCGTGTATGATCTCTTTGTTTCATTTTAAAATCAAGAGTTTTTTAAGTAATGTTTTCGCTCATGAGAATTTCGATCCTATGTATTGGTCTACAATATGGTACCATAGATCATATAATAAATTATCATTACTTTATTTCTTCATATTCATAAGTCTTTATTCATATCACATATGTCATACGTGTTATGAAATATTAACACATTACCAGTGAAAATCAACCAATGGTAATCATGTCATACACTATACATGTAATGGCATTGTGTGATAGAGGCATGCACAATGTATCAATCACTTGATCAAATTAGGGACCAATACACAGGATTACATTATTCCATTGACGATTCAAATTTAACAACACCGATAGTAACAAAAAGTAACTGAGTTATTCATTATTAAATATGAGCATCGATTAATTTATGGTCTAATTTCCATGCATATTTTCTTTCTATTGACGTATTTAATATAACTTGTTCCAATAGTATGTATTAGTCGAGCAGTTGTTTTGCATTGTCATTCAAAGTGTAGTTAGTAAACACAATGTGTTTATTCCCTTGTACATGCTGTTAATCAGTTGTGTAGTCTGAAAAAAAAGCAACTTTGTTTGTACCTGTTTAATGCTTAATTTATTTTATCTTCACTGATATAACTCTTCAATATCATGAGTCTCCCAACATAACTGCTTCATTCTGACAAGGTTTATTTCTACTTGAATTACTACGGACCATTACATAAGGCTTATGTTTTTACTTCCGTACCATGCCATGTGATGCTAAAAGTCTGTGCAGGCAGTCTGCTTCTTGCCTCAAAACAACAATCGGCAAATAGCAGACAGGTTTCTCTAGAGACGCACTATTCGTAGTCTTGTTTATTTCGTATTTGAGATCACGAAGGACACTATTATATAACAACATCGATTGAAAAATATATCAATAATACCAAGTAAATATCAAGAATGCGTAATTATATGCTGGATATTTGCAATAACGGATGTTCAAATGATACACCTATCAATATGTTAAACGATTTTTGATGAGGCATACTGTCTAGTCATTGCAGCTATATATGAACATATGTTACAATAAAAAGTTTACCTTATATATTGTTTCTGGATTCATGCCATATTAATATATTATTTATTTTATCATTTGTTGGATGTTTCGATCTTGTGTAGGAAATGACGTATTGTGCGCCAATCTTCAACTCATATCACTATTTTTACATTTTCTGACCAGACAAAATATTTCGTTATTTCATGTGGGCTGTCAACAAATTCCAATTACCAAAGGAATACGAGGTTTAAAATATATGTTCCTATTTGATTAAATATATGAGAATTTCTCTCCATAGACTGAGATGATTTAACTTAGGTTGTAAAGATGTCCTGTTTTATTTCATCTTGTTAACCGTAAGGGAATACATAAACACGTTTATCCTTGTCAGTGCGGTCTAATGACATTAGTATTGAACAGAATTATACCATAATATCAGCAAAGTGTATGAAACTATTGTTGGCATCAGATAATATTTTATTTATTACAAGTTATCAATTCCAAATGCAATATAAGATCATGTATACAACACAATATATAAAAGATTTATACTTTAGTCACCACTTGGTTAGTGCAAAGAAGTGGTGATGTGAACCGGTTATATACGTTTAAAACGAATCTCAAACGTAGGCTCGATTGGTTATTATAGTTACATATGTGACGAAGAGCATTTTACTAAATCGTGGGCATATACATGTTCTCTACTAATTCAAAATAATCGTAGAGTATTTTAGTTTAGAAAATCGTGATGTTAATAGTTNTAGTAACAAAAAGTAACTGAGTTATTCATTATTAAATATGAGCATCGATTAATTTATGTTCTAAGTTCTATGCATATTTTCTTTCTATTGACGTATTTATTATAACTTGTTCCAATAGTATGTATATGTCGAGCAGTTGTTTTGCATTGTCATGCAAAGTGTATTTAGTAAACACAATGTGTTTATTCCCTTGTACATGCTGTCAATCAGTTGTGTAGTTTGAATAAAAAAAAACAAGCAACTTTGTTTATATCTGTTTAATGCTTAATTTATTTTATCTTCACTGATATAACTCTTCAATATCATGATTCTCCCAACATAACTGCTTCATTCCGACAAGGTATATTTCTACTTGAATTACTACGGACCATTAAATAAGATTTATGTTTTTACTTCCGTACCATGCCATGTGTTGCTAAAAGTCTATGCAGGCAGTCTGCTTCTTGCCTCAAAACAACAATCGGCAAATAGCAGACAGGTTTCTCTAGAGACGCTCTATTCATAGTCTTGTTTATTTCGTATTTGAGATCCCGAAGGACACGATTATATAACAACATCGATTGAAAAATATATCAATAATACCAAGTAAATATCAAGAATGCGTAATTATATGCTGGATATTTGCAATAACGGATGTTCAAATGAACCTATCAATATGTTATGCGATGTTTGATGAGGCATACTGTCTAGTCATTGCAGCTATATATGAACATATGTAACAATAAAATGTTTACCTTATATATTGTTTCTGGATTCATGCCATATTAATATATTATTTATTTTATCATTTGTATGATGTTTCGATCTTGTGTAGGAAATGACGTATTGTGCGCCAGTCTTCAACTCATACATGTATCTCCCCCCCACACCCATATAGTCTCTAACCTGATTATAGGCTGCGTATTGAAAGTCCATAAGTATTATTATATACTTAATCACTATTTTTACATTTTCTGACCAGACACAATATTTCGTTATTTAATGTGGGCTGTCAACAAATTCCAATTACCAAAGGAATACGAGGTTTAAAATATGTGCTCCTATTTGATTAAATAGATGAGAATTTCTCTCCATAGACTGAGATGATTTAACTTAGGTTGTAAGGATGTCCTGTTTTATTTCATCTTGTTAACCTTAAGGGAATACATAAACACATTTATCCTTGTCAGTGCGGTCTAATGACATTAGTATTGAACAGAATTATACCATAATATGTTTGTTTGTTTATTTCGTATCGGATCCAGAAGGCCAATAACAGCCCAAGTGGACAATGGTTATGCATATCAGCAAAGTGTATGAAACTATTGTTGGCATCAGATAGTATTTTATTTATTACAAGTTATCAATTCCCAATGCAATATAAGATCTTATATACAACACAATATATAAAAGATTTATACTTTAGGCACCACTTGGTTTGTGCAAAGAAGTGGTGATGTGAACCGGTTATATACGTTTAAAACGAATCTCAAACGTAGGCTCGATTCGTCATTATAGTAACATATGTGACGAAGAGCATTTTACTAAATCGTGGGCATATACATGTTCTACACTAATTCAAAACAATCGTAGAGTATTTTAGTTTAGAAAATCGTGATGTTAATAGTTATGGTATGTGTAATGTTTCAAAGACAACAATCCACAAGGTGCCATAATAATAAGGGAAAACGCCAAAATATATCCGTATTTCATATTTAAGTTTAGTAGGTCAATTACAGATAATTTTTTAACGATCATCTCCAATATGTTTCAATTTTGGAAAACGGAAAGTGCGCAAACATAAAAGAATGCATGATAAAGTAAAAAAGAGAGGCTATTCCCTCAGATTCCGTGTGTCTATTTTAGTGGAGTAAAATATGTTATCTACATGTTATATATTATCTCTCTCGCAAGAACCATTTTTTTTATTTATCAGCGTAAATGAGAATACAATCTTGACTCAAACTACACCCAAGTTTATATTGTAGATTTGAATACTGACAATGAATCGTAGTTATACCTGTTTTCACAAAAATGATAAAAAAAGATGATTGTTAAACGTATTTCATATTAAAAATAAAAAATTGGAAACATAACCAAATAAACGAATTAAGTTACTTCAACTGTGAAATGTCCCATGATAATTAAACCACATCTTGTTATTTTATATAAGATTTTATTCACGGAACTTTATAATACCTCTCTAGGCAATCCCAGATTTCACATAGTCCGCCTCGTTCTTGATTCTTTTTTTTTTCAAGGGAGTCAACTCACACATAACTCGATATCGGGAATGTCATAAGGGTCTATAGACCAGATATACACAAACCATTATCGAAATTCCTACATCATGCCGGGATTGTCATAATATTTAGTTCTTATGTAAAAATCCCGATATCAATACGATATATCTTTGCTGGCTGAGAAGTCTAAACTCTGCAAGCATGTGCATGTATGTAATAATGCGTCTACGGGAGAAATAACAGTAATATACACATGGCGACATATCGGAGAGAAAAATGATCTTGGGATTGTTATCAGCACTCCAGTCTTCAACATACCAGTTTGATGAATAAATACGTGCTATACAATTTAAAGGGAAGTTAAGATCAATTAAAAACTAAAAAAAACTCCTAAAGACAAGAACATTACAAGCCCGTATAAGTACTTGTTTAGTGCTATGGTAAACATCTGATATCAGCTTTAAGTATTTACCCGGAAATACAAATAATGTCAAAAATCGCTTGTATTCCAGTTAACAGTCCCGTTTGCTTTTTTTTAACTTATTCCATTGTCTGAAATTTGTGCTAACACAATCTCGAAGCTCAGAAAGTATGTGCGACGAAACTTTAATCACAAAAAATAATTGCAGAGAACAACAAATAAAAGGCAATTTTACAAATTAAACATGGCTGAAATCCGGAGAATTCTTTTCAAAATGCTCCATTTTGATAAATAACACAGTTACTATATGTAGCCAGATATTGATGTACACCATTAGATTCCTGACGGCAGAATGCCGAGCCCATTGTAAATAATTGTTGCAATTATTTAACAAGTATACATAGTTTTGACTTTTTGAATTAAGTATGGCCATGACCTTTCATCAAGNAAATTGGTTGAACAAACAATGGTTCATAAAATAATGGTGACAAAAAGAAACATGGCAATGCCACGGACCCAGATCTTGAATATTTTATATATGCATATCATTTAATTAAAATAGTTTTGCTAAACTCCTAAACACAAGGTGTATGCATAATACCTCCATAAAATTCAAGTTATGATAAAAAAAACTTTCTCAATTCAGGCAAAAGTGACCTTGGCCTTCTTTCGACATGCCCATATGGGAACATAAGCTAGGTCTACATGTACGCAAGCTATGCACACATGTTCAGTGCAATACCTACATACAAACTCAAGTTTTTGAACGGAATTAGCATATTTCATTTAAAAGTGCCTTTGACACCATACCTGACTAATCCCAAATGCAAGCCATGGCTAGGTCTACAGCTTGGCTACCTGAACACAATATTTTCGTGTTACACCTTGTTCCAGACTTAAGTTATTGAACGGAACCTGTTTTTCTAGTGTAAAAAAATGTGATCTTGACCGGTCCCACATGCAATCCAAGGTAGGTCTCCTCTACATAAACACAAAATTTGAATGAAATACATTCATCCAAACTGAAGTTATTGCGACGGAACCATGTTAAAGTAATATTGAATATGACCAAACGATCCCCAAATTCCATCCTGAGCTTTTTCTCTATACAAGCGCACCGTATCTTAAGTTTAACAAGACTGATAAATGCAAACATAACATATTGAACGAAAACAACTTAATAGTGAGCAGACTACATTAATTTGGCATATATGTTATTACGTCATGGCATACTTATGAAGTGCTTCATATGATCTGGATGGTTATCGAACTTTGCCGAGATATTTTGCAAAGAAACATTATCACAAACTTTCATAATGTTTGGATTGAAACTTGTTGAAATATTGAGCAGACGTCCATCTTTTGCCCACCGGACATCACAACTGTTCCTTTTTCAAACGGGAGACAAACAACAGATGTTTGGGGAACAAAAATAACATTTACATGAGAAGAGAAGGTACAGACGAGAAAATCGCATCGTGACAGCAGGTAAGTGTCGAGAATCATGCCACGTAGAGAGGCCTCCGTGTACCGAGTGCCCAGGCCTGCGGTCTTAGAGACCTCGTTGTCACTCAAAAAGATGTAGTTGGGATAACTGAACATTATTAGAAATCTATGATCATTTACTTTGATTTTTTTTTTTTACGAAACAGTTTAGTAATTTAACACTATTTAATGTACAGTCATTTCAACATGAGAAAACACAGTTTTTTTTTGTCTTTTATTAAATTGTTAACATATTATAATTTCAGTAACAATTGCCATACGAATGTTACAATCTTATTTTAAGCAACAATTTAGTTACATTCCTATATTTGAACTAACAAGCTGCAGAACAGACATTGCATTAACGCAAATACCGTAGACATTGTTCATTGTTTCAAAAAGAGTAAAATAGCAAACTTACTTGATATATGTTTCTAGTTAAATTCATGTCTAAAACTATATCACTCAGTACCCACTTTGCTTTAGTATAATATAGTTCCTAATCATACTTTGTAATTTGTCCTATTTAAAACTTAATAACCACTTACTTTTGTTTCGCCTCTTGTAATACCCCTTGATCGTCGGACGCCAGGTACACTCTCCGCTGGACACCCGGGTGCTGCTTCTCGTAGATACCGAACCACTCCTCAACATGACGCATATATTCATCAACGCTGTGAAATTGGGCCTCTGTACCGATCTTGTCTGTCCGTCTTACGTGCACTCTGTAATTCAGTATGGATATCAAATTTATGAAGTGTGTAACATATCAAACAAGTGTAATAAATTAAATGTTAAAATTTATGTTTTGAACTTGGGTATGTAAGCACTACGTAACCAACTGCTATGCTACTGCCAAAAGGCCCATAAGGCGATCACCTGAGAAACCAGGGACATACACTGAACAGAACAGGTAATTTATTCACAAAATATACCACCCCAATATGTTTCAATGGGCCGGAAACAGTTTTGATTTCCGCCCAGATATCATTAGAACGAATGGTGTTAGCAAGTGTCAAGCTGATTTGGCAAACAATTTGACTTCTAGAGTGTTGACAAGGTTTCGCCCAATTAGGAAACCCCTCACACAGTCACCTTTTACCATGCGGTAGTATTATTCAACGTACCAGTAACATTCCTCATTAAAGAAAACGTTCTGACCAAGTGCCATAAAACATGGGAAAAATGTAACTTCGAAAGTGTGTACTAGGATTCAAAATACAAACTTTTAGACCCATGACGGCTTTGATTTGCACTGCAACACTCTCCGAGATCGGCCGAGATATGCTTGGAACAAATGTTCAGAAAAAGTTATTACACTGTCTCACCATAGCAATATACTAAACACTGCCCCTCCCCCACCTATCATCTGGCGACCATGATTTTAAACGGACCAGAAACATTTTCGAACTCGGTCGATATATCATAACAACACATGTTCTAAGCAATTTCCATGATGATAAGGCAAAACATGTGACTTCTAGTGTTCACAAGGTCTAGAAATAGCCATAAACGGTACACTGTCCCTATTCCTGGCAAACATTTGTATCAATGGAACCATTTCGAAAATCAGCTGAACAAACGTTCATAGCAATGTTCATCATGATTTTGCACACACAAAATCCATAGTATTCACATTTTTTTTATTTAGTTTCACCAAGTGACCTAGTGTTAAACTCCACATGACCGAACTTCGAGCTCAGCAGAGATTTTATATGGTTCTAGGCACCGAACTCCAACGTAATAATACTCGTGCAAAAACGAAAAACACAAAGTAAGAAATTTCACACAATGATTATTGAACGCAACATTCTAAAACATATCATTTCCCCTACCCAACAATAGGATGTGTAAACCCTAGCTTTTCTTTCCTCTCATCGATGAACTCCTGTAGCATAGCGTTTGGTATTGTCAAGTAGGTCACAAACTGACCAATCCACCAGACCGAAGGGTGGCCGTGGACACGGGTCAAGCGGTCAGCGAGGTCCTCTGGTATCGCTTGTGGTAAAAAGCTTGGGCGCAAAGACGAAGTGTATAAAGGCGAAAGTTCGATGACTTGCGAATCATCTGTCATAGAATTAGCTGCAAAAAAATAAGACATCAATTTTATACAAATTATTAGATTTTTTTCTCAATTTATTATATATTTACGTCTATAAATGGCAGTCTTATGAAATTTGAATTATAAATGTGATAGTTAAATATTCGAATTTACTATGCACAGTTTTTATCTAATTTATAGCAGTGTTAACTGATATTTCAAAATTTCAAGATTTGGATAACATGTTTATTGAAAGGCCTTGTTTATTGAATGCCGGGTTGCCATTTCATGGGATATTCAACATTGTGTATTAATCCATCATATACTTCTATTCATCTAAAATGTGTTTTCCTAGTTTACTTATCAATGCTTCCCATGCATCTATGTATTTAGTTTTAACCTATTTATTGTAGCTCGATTGCATAGAAAACCTAAGGCTTATTTAAAACGCTCTCGAGTCCGTTTCCTGGGACGTGAACCAGTACTTGGTGTTTATGTATTTATCACCGATGATGCAGGTCACGGCACTGATTTTAGTAGTTTTAATTTTTTTTTTAGGGGAGTTCGGTGTTCACATTAAGAAGGCTTCAAATAGGTAAATCACATGTTTTGTGATACCCAGAATTGTATACATTTTTTAAATTCCAATCTACTTCTGTAAAGAAGACTCAACACAAGTGTAGCAACCTTTTGAAATGATAACATGTTGTTCAAATGTATCTATTTTATTCTAGTGTACTTACGTCCCCATCGCGACGCAGCCTGACCGCTGGTTGAGCGGCAAGTGTTGCTGATTGGCAGGAATACAGACTCCCAGCCTTTGGACGCGTACCCCAAGTCCTCTGACTGCAGGATGAGCGTGCGCTGGGTTGCGTACGCCGTGATCAGGCAGTAGGTCACATGATGCATCTTACACCCGAAGCCACAGCCCGTTAACACTTTGCAGAGAATTTTCCTGGCTTTTTCACAATCCGGAGGATTCTGAGGAGCACATATTGAAATAGTGTAATGCTCATCTTGGCATAAATTTGTGTTAGCTTCCGTGCCGAAATGTTTTGTTTGATTGTAAAAGCAGATGCATTAAGGCGCTATGCTAAGAGCCATATGAAATAAACCGATCTGAATATGACTCGTCTACAAGGTTTAACTATAGAAACATAAGGAGACATAGGACAATCCCCTCTGCAGCCATATTTTTTTGAAAAGGAATAATAGGAGCAAGTTTCAAGATAATTGGGCAAAACATGAGTTCACAAGGTTTCAGCCATATAAGGAAATGAGCCCATTCCTAGAGGATATGTTTTTCATGGACCGAGAACCTTTATACGATGATATAACGTTAGCACAAATGTTCTGACCAAGTTGCATAATGATTGTGCAAACAATGTTCGATTATAGCCATTAACGAAAAACTGCTCCCACCCCTGACGGCTATTTTTTCAATGGACTGGAACAACTCAGCAGAGATAGCGATAGAACAAATATTCAGGGCAAGTTATGATAATTTGGCGATAAAGAGACTTCTTAAATGTTCACAAGGTTAAACATTTTCCATATAAATAAAGTTTATACCCCACCCCACTGCTTGCTTTGCTTTTCAATTTAACGAAACAATGTTCAAACTCGGCTGAGATATCATTGGAACTAGTTATCTGAGCAAGTGTCATGACGATAGTACCACAAAATGTGACTTCCAGAGTGTTCAAAAGCTTTCCCTATAGCTATAAAAGGGAAACTGACCCGCCCTCTGGCAACCGCCATGTTTTTTTATCGGACCGGAACCATATTGGAACTAAGCTGAGATATCATCGCAACACATTTCTGAGCTCGTTGATGCTGTAATCTTTGTTTACTCTTTTAAGGAAGTCTCTTCTTATAACAAACCCACGGTAGAAAAACATAATAGATACTTCTTTACTGAATGCACATGCATGAACTCCAGTCACCCCGCCGCAAATACCGCCAACTCACTTGAAGATACTCCAGTCTCCTTTGTACGAGGTCAGTGAGCCTAAGATTCTCCCGCTGGCGCCACTCCCCGGCACCATCCACCGCGTTGGCCATCTTGCTCAGGTCATTCTTCAACTTCCTGTCGGAAATACGGGTATGGTCTTACATTTTTAAGGTATAATATCCTTAGATAACTTGTAAAGGTTTTTACATAAAACATAGGTCTATCATGACCTGACATAATTACAAACGATTGACATAATAAGCTATCACGATTTGACATATAACGATAGCGCATAGGAGGCTTTCGTGATTTGAAACATGACATAAGGCTATCATTTTATGATTTGTTCCTTAATTCATGCCGATACCATGAGATAATACCGATAATTAAATGTTATGTAAAGCATAATAAGTAAAATAATACAGTCGAACTAGAACAACAATATAGTGGACATTTATAAGACCAATTCTTGAATACGCCGATGTAGTCTAAGACAATATAACTTTATACGATTAAATAGACCTTGAAGATATAAAACAAGAAGAAGCATGGATAATAAGTGGGGAATAACGGCCTTGTAGCTACGTTTTCTCTCTGTGTGAGCCCTTAAGGAGTTGTGTGTGGATTATACAATAATTAACACTTACTGTGCTGCTCGATAAATATGAGGCTTATGTGTTTTTCACTCCATGAATTCCCCTTTGGGGGAAGCAAATACCCTATAAGCAAAAGACTTATGAGGTTATGTACCAGATGCTTCGGTTCATTACATTTAGTTTACCAACAAATAAGTTTTCCAGCAAAAGAGCGTACATTTCATACACAAATTAGTTTTATAACACATTAACTTACCAAAAGGAAGACAGAATGTCACCTCTGGAACAGAGCATTTAATTTTCAGAGCTTATCACCTGAATAAACAAACTCATTAATCTCATGTCTGAAAATCATGAAACCATGTATACCTATCGCTTACTTGTGTATTTCCGCTGATATATTGAGCATGTAATTTACCTCTCCCACAAGGTCCGGGTCCTTGGCTATCCCCTTTATCTGCGTAAGCTTGGCATACACGTTCATCTTGAACTCTTCCGACACGCGCTCCACCTCGCGGCGCGCAACTTCGCGTTCCAGACTTGGACCGTCTGAAAACGGCAGAGAAGTATCTCAGTGTAGTGTGTTACTTGTGTATCTGAACGGCAGAGATGTATCTAGGATGTAGTACGTTACTTGTGTATCTAGGGTGGAGTTTGTAACTTGTGTATCTGATAATTGAAATGTTCATCAGATACAACAGTATTCATGATCAACCATTGATACTTAAACATCCTGAGTGGGGCGATTGTTCATTAGTTCTGTCTTGTCATGCTCCAAATACGACATTCTTGAAGGATTATCGTATTCAAAATTCCCGTCTAATTCAATTGTTCATGGGTGTACCGGGTCAGCATTAACTATTGTATCCAGATTTTATAAGTCACTCATTATTGTGAAATTATACATACTCTATACAATAATTGAATGCAATCTACAAGGTCATTTATTATTTTTTCATACACACGTTTAAAAAAGACAATATTATAAAATAAAAAAAACATGTGTCAAGTTTCAAACTTGGAGTAAAACTGTTTGAACGCAAATAATAACCAGAGTTCTATCTTGCATGTAAACGTAAAGCTTATTCTTCTACTTAAAACTTCTGCTTAAAGGCTTGCTCCAATTTTTGGTGTTGGTGAAAGGCTATAATTATGTAAAGACCCGAAACAAACATGTGAATATTTTATTGAATATCTCTAGTACTAGTATATAAAGGGATTATTAGGTTGATATTAGATCTTATAACTAAGGATGAGTCTTGTTCCGCAATAACATTCTTCTTTATCCAATACTTACCTAATATTCTANATTGACATAAACCATAGACATGTTGAACAAACACAACACAATGCTTATCACCGACTCCGTTTGAGTCAGAGCTTGTATTTAAACGTCAGTTTCGTAGCCAATTTCCATTTAGCTTATTGTATTTGCATTTAAGAGTAAAGAGCACACAGATAGGCGATTGGAATTTAGCATAAAGCAGTGTGCTTCTAAAATCTACAATATGTTGTTAACGGATATTCGACTTAAAAATCCAGTTTAAATTCAAAGCATTTTAAAACGCGAAGTAACAATGTGAAGTGGATTAAGTATACACATTAACAATTCATGTATAGCAATTACAAAATATAATTAGTTACATCATTACAACAATGTTGAACTTCATAACCCTCCATATATTTATGCATCTGCTTATTACTGCTTTAATTAGAAATTGTATTGTTGAGATTACATGTGCACTTTTGTAACGATTTATTTTTAAATGTTATTGTTAGGTTCCGTTTTGTATCATGACTTTTTGTCACTTATTGCTGTGGTTTAAATGCTTAGTTCTTAATTGCAATAATGGGCGAAGCGCAGCCAAATTCATCATACTCGTAATAAACGATCATGTCACAACTGTTAAAACAGTATGCTCCGGACAATCTTGTTTGAATGAGGCAAACACAAGGACATGCATATACATAACTTGTTCAAATTAAACATAGTGTTTTTTATGTTTAATTGTCTTGAACGGTCAAGTGTAAGGTTGAGCACTCTATAACCGGTTTAAACCCCCAGTGCTTAGCATTGACCGTTCCAAGGCGATGACCCCAGCTTTATTCTACTATGTTGTTTCGTTTTGGGCAGTACTGTACCGTTTTGGCAATTGGTTCCTTGCCATTAGTAAAGGACCACGCAGGTGTGTATGATAGAAATGCAATACTACTGCAGCTTCTGGAGTTTCACTTCTTTATATTGAGCGGAAAAATGTTCCAGTTATAGTATTATAAAGATTGAGTTGAAACTATATGTAATGACAGATAACAGTATAACCAAGTGCAAGGACCATACCTATTTCTTTATTAGGTACAGAGTTAATGCTCTTTGTTTTTTGTTCACTTTACCTTAGCAGAACATGACTTTGTATGTTTCAAAATATACCTAATTTATATTAATATATTACTCACAGAGGCCAATATGATGACATGTAGAAAACAAACAGCAATACACGTAGACATATTGAGTCACGGCGCAGTTTCTTCTTCGATCTATACTAGTAACAGCTAACAAATTGGATGCTGCAGACTCAAAACAAATTTCGATTTCAAAAACACCATTTTTGTCTACGAGTGAGCATCAATTGCGGCAGAAGTTAAATATTAAAATAACACCATACGTAACAATGCTTGAAAATCCTATTAACATTATATCCTAACTTTCGCAACAGTAGTTGTCGCTGTTAGTAGATAGTATAGACTGAAGCGTCATGCTGGAAATGATTTTATTAAGATTGCAATTTCTAGCCACATGAAAACACGCTTCAGTTTTACAAGTCGAGACGCCAGAGAAACAGAGGCAGACGTACTTTGGCACAGATGTGACATTTGCATTTTTTGGCGTATATATCTAACCTAGGGTGGTTAACGTTTATCAACAGCTTAAACAATGTTTGAAATGTCTCGCCATTAGGCGAAAAGCAATAACTTCTAATTATCCTTTTTATCATCGTCATTTTTATCCATAGCATAATCGTCCTCACCATCACCATCATAAGCCACAGAGAATCGCCATCAACAATAACAGCAACAACAACAAACAAACATCAACCCTACAATCACGTTTTTTTATCATTTAACCACAAAACAACACTATACTACCATCACCGCCATTATCTCCATCGTCTTTGACATCAAGATTTTATCGTACTACAAATCGAACCGTCATTATATACTAACCATTGTATCACCATTATCAGCACATAATACATGATGCATATATCATTATTATTTGATTATAAATCACAAGTTTCAAAGCAATTATTCAGTTACCAGACGTGAGTATTCCTTTTATTTCCATATCAAAACGGAAGCGTATTGTCCGATGATTGTAATATTGATACTCTGTTGCCAGATGATACAAATGCGTCTGATTATTCTGTTATTATCATGGTGATAATGATGACGGTGAATATATAACGATGGTGAATCTGATGATGATTATAATCATGATGTTAATGTTGATGATGATGATGACGATGATGATGATATTGAATTATTACAACGACGACAATGATGATTACGACAACTAATACACAAGTGCGGTACTACAAAGCCCTCTTTTGTCATTATTCAGCGCTTTTATCTGTTCTGGCAGCAGAGTTGCTGCGTCTTCGCTTTGTGTGGCCCATTAAAGACTTTGTGTGTCAGATGAAGGCCTATATTGGCTTTTTAGCTAAACTCATAGAGATTTTCCAGTAAATAAATATGTTTGTTCTGTGCAGTTATGCTCTTCTTCGTTGAAAAACGGGTATATTTCACAGATTCAAATTGTCAATTACCCTCAAAAGGCGTTTATAAATGTTTTTTCTGCGTGGAGCGTTTTTATTCCGACTGCTCCCGACCCTGTCCGACCCTGTCCACACACTTGTTGTTATGACCAATGGAGACATAAAACTGATACAGCAAGTCCAATCGCTTTAAGATGCTTATGAAGTCTGCTTGATAAGTGTGATAATATAAGGGTCTGCGGTTAGAATACAACTTAAAATTAGCAAATACATACCGTTCATAAAAAAGAACGCTCCCACAACATAACGGAATTCACTTAGATATTACAAACGCACGACGGGTGAAAGTAGCATACTGCTTCATAACTATTATTTACGACAAATTTCGAACGATCTATTTTAGTATCTTTAAGCTCAAATATGACACAAAAGCCTTATGTTTATCGAGGCGACATTATAGAGTCATTACCATTGGTAAAACCAATACCCGATACCAGATATTTAACGGCGCTTAGTACGTTTTTCACTTCGTAGTGCATAACATTTGCTTGACTCGCAGCTGAATATATTCTCTGGTATAGAACAGAAATTCGATATCAATACATGCCGAAACGTGTGATAATTCATAACTCAAACAGTTTTATCTCGTCATCATCGAATGGGGTCGGTAAAATAATCTACATACGCGGCGTAACATCCTTCTCCTCGAGGGTCATGGGTAATAATAGACTCAAGCCAAGAGCATCGAACCGTACACAGCGACACGGGATGCTAATAGCGTCGGAGAAAGACCATTCAATGGGTTTTGAACGATCATAATAGTAACAATTTCCAGTTTGCAAACACCTGTGAAGAGTATGAGCACATCTTTCATAGTTTAAGATGATTCGCTTTAAACTGGGTAATGGTGTCCTAGAGGGTGGTCGATTAAAATATTATGTTTCCTTGCATATCAAACAAAACCTTATTGGGCTCGTAAACAGTTCAGAATAAGTGAGAAATAGTACTGCGATTTTTAAAAGTCTCCGTTTTCATGATTGCGAAAAATGTAAAAATGAAAACCTATTTTTCACAGATGTGACAACATGATTTTTGAAACAAAGGCCCTTTATGATAAACAAGAACAGCTTTGAAAATACACTCTCTGAGCATGCGTCCACCTAATGTGTATATATCTGCATATAATTCCAAAGTTTGCCAGGACAACAGACAGACAATCAGACATAATGTTTTATTGACGTAAACTTAAGTTTTTTGTCATTTACAAATAATTAAACATATATATATATATATATATGTATGTCAACCTTAGTACACTTTCGTATAGCTCAGTATCATATTGATCGCGTAAAGATTAGCATACATAATATAATATAAAAAATCACAAATTACAAAATAACAACTATAATACAAGAATTTTTCTCTACTAACATACATAGAGGATGAATAAATTGAAATTGAAATAAAATATTATATCGTTCAAAAATTTGTTGTTTTTGTTTCACGAATTTCACAAATTACAGAACATGTATCTATAATAGTAGACTTTTGCTCGACTAAAATATGAAGATACTTATTAGAAAAAGGATGAATACAATTTATTAGATAATTGAATTTAACAAAAAAAAAGTGAAAATGTCGGCTTTGAAATGAATTTGCATACATCTGCTAACATCGACCATTGAAGTGCGTAAAACATCGGACAATGTTTTGATGTGTAAACACACATACACATGAATGAAAAAAAAAATCCACATTTGTAAACATTAAAACCAAAAAAAGTATAGATAACTTACCTTTCAAAGACATATTTCTCATCTTTTGTTTTGTTTTGTTCTATTATTCCTAGTTTGTTTACATCTGCCTTGTGTTTTGTTAAAGCAGCAATGAGGTTCAGTGACCTGAGGTTCAGTGACAGCGGTAAAACGTATACATCGATATCGTATATAATAAACATACACGTTTATCGATTAAGCTAAAACGGCACACTTACATTTCAACTGATTCACCGTGGGCAAAACCACTAAGTCACAACTTCCTGACTGGTTTATTTAAAGTTTCATTTTAAAGGCAGAATCAGCAAAACAGTATGAAGTATGTGTTCAAAGTCATGTAATTGCTGATTCTGCCAACAAACTGAAAGTGTTAACTTAAACAGTAATTTCCATTTAAATATGTTTTATTATTTATTTGATATCCTGTTTATTTGCTTGTTCACGTCAATATACAATCATTTTGTTATGTAACATCAAGAAAATGTAGTCCATTTATATAAATAAAACAACGTTAATGATTTCATGTATGTGGGGATAATTTAAATTTTGCTTTGACTTGTGTGTGATGCATATATTTTATAGTATGAGGTATAATAAAGTGTTTTCCGTAAATTTTCATTTCATCGTCAATACGTCAAATTATAATGTGTTATGCTAAAAAGTGCTTCAGAAAAGAAAACATTTCATATATTAATGTTTACACATTCTGTTTCACTAACAACAACAGTATCAAAAAAAGAGGTATTAATATGTCCCATTTTTTATTATCACTTGAAGTATTAAAGTAGATTGCATTTAATACATTATAGTTTTGAGAAAAATACGCCTTTGTCCGTATTCGATGTAGGAGTGTTTTTTTTTTTTTTNATGTTACGTATATAAAAGAACATTTTCGTGAAAAGACAAATTAAGTTCAAACGGTCATTTTCTTTGATAAGGCCCAATTTAAAAGACGGGTTTATAATATAATCGATACTTCCGAACTGGCTTTATAGCTCTGCCATTAATCTTGAAACATGATTACAATTAATATGGTCATTTGTGTCGCATATATTTTAACGACAAGAGCATTTGGCCGACTTTGAGTAATGAATTTTTAATAAGCTTTATATGGTACCTATAATTATGTGTATGATTCTATATTGTTACCACTGTAAACTTAAATCTGTGGTGTAAACATTAATTTTTTCAAAGCAATGTTTCGAGTCCTCTATACAGCATACAAATGCGGAGCTCTCTTTGTATGTTTAAATTGACTTCAACGATATTTGAACAAACGGTTTACAAAAAATAGATTCATACGGGCTAAAGGTTTTTTTATAAATAATTTTTGTTAAAGTATTAACAATACCTTAATAAAACAATAAGTTTGGATAGAAATTATACAATAGCCAGAAGTTTTCATAGCTTTTAAATGTAAGTGATTTAATGTGTTCGAACAAATCGCCAATAAAGTGAAACCCTTGTAAAACCAATATTTGACAAATATATTTCCAATCAAAACATTTGGATGATTAAAAGAATTTGATTTTGTAGGATGTATTTTGTATTTAATTGTTCCGCTTCGCAGAACTAAACAATGGACTTTAATGTGATTTTAATGTGCCTTTGCCAAAAAATAGATTTGTATTCTATTCGTTAAGGTCTCGGGATAATAAAGACAACAATTATATATATTATCAGATTCTATCATTATTTGTGCAAAACTAATCCATTTACCATTTTTGGTGACACTACTTAGAATCAAAGAACATTTTAAGCTTATTAAACCACCCTCAGCATATTCCTTTGTTATAACATTTTGTTAACGTTTTTTTTTTCCATTCCAAACACAGTTGAACTGATTTTTAAAATATTAGTTCGTATACGATTCCCAAATAACCAAAACAAAAAATATAATGCAAACAAACAAAATTGCTTTCTGTATAGCGTGTGTCGTTGTTCTTATTATAAGCACAACACAAAACTTTTTTTTCTTATTCAGATATCGTGTGAATCGGAATATTACAAAACAAAGGTTTGAAATTGCAATGAAATATTTGCTTTGTTTACCGTTATTGCTTTAAAAAAAAAAGAAAAACGAGTGTCGCTGATCTCTCGGGAAAGATCAATCATAATTGACCTGTTTGAACTTTTCTCCATTTGATACAAATAAGCCATTTATCGCACATTAATTTTCTTAAAACTCAGTTCCAAAAATTAAGAAACACAAATTCCAAATTGCTGTTTATCAGCAGATAAACTTGTAATCTAATTTAAAAAAGAATACATTTATTTGATATTCTCACCATTCGTGAATGAAGTCCAAGAACAATGTTTACCGTTATGCATTGGTCACAATAATGTGTTTTTTTTTTTGCAAGCGCATCCCTTTTGACAAAATCGTGCTAACAAAGGTTCTTTGAACGGGCCTAGAGTTTTTTAACCCTTTAACAAACAATCTATATTAATATCATACAGTAATATGTATGTTTGATTAATGTTTAATTTTTACTCGGGATATTTCGGATGATTTTTAGGATATCTCAATATTTATTTCGTACGCTAAATGTTACTCTTATTTATTGATTAAATGTTATTTCTATTGCTGCTTTCAGTGGTAATTATTAAATATATTCCTTGCCTGGTGATTGATGCCATTAAATCAAAACCAACGATCTTGTCTAAGGTAGTCCAAAGTTTATTTTCTGCAAGACAAGATGACTTAGAACAGCAAGACATAGCATTAAATAACGATACTAGGGGTTTCGATCGTGATAAATCGACACTCTCCGGAATCTCCGTAAGATAGTTCTTTGGCGTGTTATTAATAGGTTTTCCCTTTTAAGGCAAGTTCCATTGACCTTTTTCCTGGTTTACGTCATACTCAAGCGCTATAACTAATATTCTTGGTATTGGAAACATGTGTTTCACTGACATCAAAACATCTTACAGTTATAGTTCGTTAACCCCGACCGAATTTCTGTCTTATATCTATTTGCAAAAAGAGACTGTTTTTTTTCCAAATAATCCATTCAGGTTATCTAAGATTGAGTTGTATTGTTTGTTCTTGAAAACCATCTGTTATTCTCATATGATTATGTTATTTAAAAAGTATGTTTATTATAAAATAAAATTAACAATAACTAACGTAAATATATATTAATGAATCCATGAAGTATTATGTTTTCTAAAGGGATTACATTTATTTTAACCTCTCGTTAATCGCAACTTGTCCCGAGATTTATAAAAAAATTAAACATCCATTTGGATGCATAATCACTTCTTTGGTATGAAACAGTAAGACCAGTACTTTAGGTTTTACCGTTCTAGGTTATTTTAATGAAAAGAAAAACATGGTTTTCATAACATTTTTTTTCGAGCTGTGTTTGGTAATAAAAAAAAACGATTTTGTCCATGGTATGTTATAATTATAATTTATTATCAAACTTATCCAAATTGTGTTATTTAGAGTCCGTATATCTCTTCTGTTGTTTATAATTAAAATAATACCTTTTATTAAGTTTAAACGATTTGGACTACAGTGGCCTACATAATTAAAATATACCGATTTCTTACTTGCAACACAACTTAATCGCGTACATGAACTGACATTAGTAGTTGAAATTATTATCTGACGATTTCGTGTTATTTATTTATTATCAATGTACGACCATTGTTGAAATAAAATAAGGGTTTAAGATAGTTAAATTTCTTGATATATATTTAGTACAATCTTCATAATGAAACACACATGATGTGTTTTGCAGAAATGACAGTGAATACATGAATATTTTTGGTCATAAATGACACCAAATGATCAAATCTACAATAATTGTTCACTGCTTAATCGACAATCAAAAAGCAAATTATGTAAAATTGTATTTACTGCAAGCCGTTGATATTTTAAATTTGCTTGTACCTATTTGCACTTTTGAAAATCACTTGACATCGATAAGTACAAGAACAATAATGTATTTCACACAAATGTATTGTATTCACCACAGAGGACTTTCAACAGTCTGCATTTGCATACATCATAATGTCCACCATGATTCTGTGAGATGACATCATGTTTTAAAATAGTCAACGTGCGTAATTCCCCCATAAGCTTTCATTTATTTTAAATGAGCATTTTGTATTGGATGTTTTTATCGTATGTCCCATTGTATCTTATATATATCTGTAAATTATGAATTTTAAACTTAATAATGCAAAACTTGGAAAACTTGTAATTTAAACTGTGTATTCGTTTTACATTTGTGGAGTCTTTTTGCATTTGAACATACATGGAGAATATCAATGTTATAGAAATATATGTTTCATAAATTTACTTAGGTTCAGCATTTTATAACACAATTATGAACCCGCAATTATGAAAGGAAAACTAGCGATAATGCGAACTATGATTATTTGTGCGACACTATTTTCAACCCATGAGATATCAAGTAATATAACTATTTGTGTCTTCTATAAGAGGATAATCCTTTACGTAACGCAATATGTGCATGAATATGGTATATTGAAACGCCTGGAACGAGCCCGAGATATCTTTGTGTTCACAGTGATTATCTTACTTTATAGTATTCATTGCACTATAGGCCTATGGCCTTTCCGATAACCAGGGTTACTTATTATGAGTCCCCTACGAATGTACCAATGATGTATGTCATGCAATATATTTAACATATACTGGACTTTTCCATGTACATTTTTGCGTTAACATCCTTTTCTTACATCCTTACATCCTTTTCGTCATATATGCCAATGACCCATCCAATAACCAGGATAACATATTATGAGTCACCTACGAATGCACAAGGGATGTATTTCCTGTAATATATTGAACCTATACTCGACATTCCAATTTACACCTTTGCTTTCACATGATTTCCTTACTCCATTGTATCCAATGTGATATAGGCCGATGGCCTGTCCAAAAACTAGGATAACATATCCCTGCCTGTCGGTCTGCGCGTCTGCAAATAAAAAATCTAACAATTATGTTAATTATTCTTCACCATTGCATCGGTACAAGCTTTGAAAAAAAGATAACACGACATGACTTAGCCTAAAATGATAACAATGTATTCAGGGAAAGTTTATGTTTCAGTTAATCGTGTTTGAAGTATGATACTTAACATCTTTCTGTTTGTTCCATATTTGTTATATAAAGCGTCGGTAAATTCATTTTCATGGTTGAACGGGTCATTATTTAACAAGTATGCACACATTTACATTGTAGTTTTGCTTCAGGATTCAATTTCGTTTAGTACGCTGTTAACATCGAACACCAGGTCTGTCTTGATAATGGGTTATTCTAAGTATGCCGACTTCAAACCTCACAACAATTCGCACAAAACACTCTTTTCCTGATCGTGTTTTCTCTGGAGAAAAATAAAGCCTTCGGGAAGAGAAGATTTCAGCACCTTACAACCACTGTTGGTAACTTTATTTCTGCTCGAAGCATTATTGTACAACTCATATCCCATTGCGTACCGTATATTTAGTTGAACTCTAGACTGTGGCAGTTATGTGTTATCCGCGTCATGCCAAAATGGCTCTCGTGACAAAATGGGTCTCATGCCAAAATGGGTCTCACGCCATAAGCGGCCAACGTGGCTCCATATTAGCCAGCGCACTCTTGCAGTCTTAACATGTGATAACTTGTCCGATATTCAGAGCAGGAAGGCTTGCGTGGCTTTATATGCGCGGGTTGTTCTGGTGCCACGCTGACCGTATATGGCATATGAACCAGTTTTGCATGATTAATTTAATATGGAAAGAACTTGTTGTTCATGCAATAACACGATTTAGACGGTAACGTATATGGTATGTGGAGAATACGAATACTTTATTAAGAAAAGTATATACTTACTTTAAGTTACATTAATTTATTAAAAAACATGAATGTTGTTCAGAGATGTTACAACAGGTCGATTGCAGATGTCATCAAACGTTCTTTTGTAATATATATTTTACTTCAGTCTGAAAGCATTGTTGTATCAGACACTTAACAACTTGCATATGCTCGTTAATTGGCTAAATAAAATTTTCAGCTGGTAGCCAAAGACTTATGTCTAAACATGAGATCCTTTAACAATAAACAAACCACAAATGAGAAAGCAAAGTTTATGTTATATTAAAGATTATTGACGCAAATGTGTGGTCTAACCATGTATATTGAAGGTTTTCAAGTATTCCATTTTAAGGATAGCAATAAAGCTTTCAAACATTGTGTTTGGTGACCATAAATCATATTTGTAAATTATCTGTAAAATATGGTATCAGTGCAAATAAAATGCATATCCATTGGCTTGTATATCAAAGTTTAGAAATTGCAGGTAATGTCACTATATTAAAACGCAGATCCGTTTGCGTTACATGTAAAATGTTGATAAAGCAGAAACAATGTGAAAATAAAACTTAACTATTTTTGCAACATGGTTTATATTAACCCCTCACTACGTTATTTCGAAACAGAAAAATAATTTTTATAAATAATTACGGGAAATTATAAAAAAAATAAACATGTTGTTGTTTTTAGTGGTTATTTCTTTTCAGCACAATAATATTGCTTAGATCCAAAATATCATTTTTTCAAACAACACCCTTTTCAGCTTTGCCTGTCGTCGTTTAATTATCAGACCTTCCGATTCTGTTCTAGACACCACATATATGTTTCTCACACGCGGCTTTCTGAACTGGATAATTGAATTAGTACATGTCTTTGTAGAAGACAAAACAATGATAAATGGACGGAAGACAAATACAAACCAGTAAACTTAAGGTTTTCTGAAACAAAAATTATTGAAAATGTGCAAATAAAAGCACAGATCATACTCACTAATCGGTCCAAGTATTAATCAACCAAATTATAACTAAAGTAAATAAACAAAACATTTAATACAATATATGAGCTGATTTATCAATATTTCAGAATTTTCATAGAGAAAAAAAAGCACAGACGCAGATCATTAAGTAGCTGCTTTTCTCTCTCTCTGTATCCGCTTCCGGACGCACAGGAATGCGATACTGTTCAGAACTTTTCTATGATATAGTTGATCGTATGCAACTATGAAAAGTTATACATCCATATTGTGGTTTGGGAATAAGTTTACCATATAAATATACAGTATTGGCCATTATTCTACAAATCTAACTCCATACATAGTACTGTAAATAGTGTCATAATTATGTTGATTAAAAACATTTAAAAAAAGATTATATCAAAGAAAAATGATTTTAATGTCCGTTTAATTGGTACCAAAGTGATCTTCAATCTCGTTTCCATAATTATAAAGTTGACATAAAGTAGAAACCCCTCTTTGAAAATGTTAACATTCTCATGTTCCGGAGTTGATGGTTATAGTTATGATCACTGGGCTTGAATTACACTATGTTCTTTGAACTTTGAATTACAAGCAACCACAACTAGTATGAGTACATTAATGGTTAAAATATTCATACATTACACACGTTCTACAATGACACGAGCACGGATCTCTATAAACAACAGAACCACGTTTGTTTTGTGCAGCTGCAAGTAGACAAATTAAAACGATAGTTCCACACTTTTGTTTATCCGGACAGCCATGGTTTAAAAAATACCTCGGATTTTATTCACAGTTATATTTTTAAAATGTAACTTAAATAGACATACTCGAATATATTTTTATGATGAATCGCCAAATTTAATGAATGGCTTGTTCAACTTATTTTACGTCTTACTCTACTAACAATGTCGTTTTGGAGTATCATTTGCTTATCTTATGAATTTCAAACGATATATATCAAGCAAAATGATCGAGCTTTTAGAAAAATGCTTTGCCCCATCCTTGGCTAGGATAAGATATGTTGACGCTCGTTTCATCACTTAGAATATTGGAAGCAATTATTGCGTCAACAGTGAAAACCAGCCTAACAAATCAACGGCTTGCTTTAACGTTTACATTGAAAGATGCTTTTGCTAAAGCTTATGGCAGCGTTCGCTCTTGCTATCGGGGTCTGTGTGTGATATTTTTTCGATATCCACGCTCGCTCTTTATCGGAAAAGAGTACCGGTCAGCAGATATATAAATGAGGTAATGCCTCGTGTAACAAATGTCACTATTTGAATTATATTCTGAGAAAGGACGTACCCTTACGTGAAGCCGGAATATAAACTAAACCGTTCAGTAATAGACGTTAATATATGAAAAAAGTGTCTTGCTAAATTTAGAGTAGAAAAGAAAATAGCGTGAGTGTATTCTTTAACATGGAATCAAATCATTCAAATTGGAATAAAAGTGTTTATAGGAATAACAGTGTTACGACATTGAATTATTTGCCCCCCGTAAGTATGTTTACTTTATTTAAACTTGAATCCTTAAGTTCTAATAAATAGAAAAAAATAATGTATTTTTCTGTAATGTCTTTTCATTATGATTCATGATGCATATTTATATATGCAGGTCTATTCATGGTTTGTTGGTTTCGATTTTCCAATTTGATAGTCATTGAAATGTATGAAAGTTTTACGTTAATAAATTGTATTACAGCTTTAAGTTTATTAATACCCTAAACATTTAAAGAATTGCCCTTAATTGTATGCGTGTATACTGCTGCGTTTCCGCTGTCGTGCGATCCGACACGAGCGCCAGGTAATTGATCGTGGTATTTCTCTGAGATGTTGGGGTTAGATAAGATCGGTTTTAGGTTTAAGGTTTAATTTCAGAATACATCAGACTTTAAGCCCATGAGTACACATACATATAATACACAATATAGTCAATATTAATCAATGAATTGATATAAAGCCATATACATATACTATTTTAAGCAACATTAATTTAAAATT
>VMBQ01002443.1:47937-131685 GCA_007657795.1 Dreissena rostriformis | reverse complement strand
CGTCATTTCATTTTGTTCCTACGTCAAAAATTTTGGTTGCTATAGCAACAAATATATATAATAAAAAAAATCTGACAATGGTGGAGCCGGTAGGGGACATCAATGCTTGGCAATAGTCTTGTTTATTCAAGATTGCTATATAAAACGCTCGGAAGCAGTATATGCATCCGACAACCATTAAAAAAACACATCAGTATATAATTAAATATACAACTACTACTATTTCAAAAAGGTAAATGTCATTATGGTGCGTTTTTGTTTTTGCGCATCCAAAATGTAAAAACAGACACGGCAGAAATGAGACACCATATGCATTGAATTTCAGAAAATGTCGATAATTAACCGTCTTTTGCTTTCACATTATGTTCACCCGTTCTAACCAGAGTATGGCTGTCACGGGATTACAACATATAAATACCAATATTGCGTCAACCAACTAAGTCACACTGCTTATTTGAAATCATCTAATTATTTCTCTTTACTTCTCTTAATAATACACTTTTAGTTGCAAACTGAATTAAAGTGTATTTATCGCAATATTAACACTATTCAAGTTAAGTGCGGCAAAAAAAGTAAGAACATATTGTTGCAAACAGGTAAACCTAATAAAGCCAACTGAACGCTAACTCAAACTTTAACATAATATAATCATAGATAATTTTCAGTCTCAAATGAATACACGTTATCAAGATCTGGTTTTGCTCGGTTTACAAATTTCCTTAGATTTTTCTATGAACCATTACAGCTCAAAGTTCAAGTTCAAGTTCTGTTTATTTGTGATATAGGCCTCCGGCCCCTGACACATATATTTTGCAATCCATGCAAGACAATGGTGTGTGCACAATTGGTTGACATAACATGTAAGCATATTATCAAGTGGTAAACAATGCTTAACAACAGCATGCTAAAACATTGTACACCATTTGCATGTAGTAGAGCAAAAATGTGATCAATCAGATACACACGAGCGCATACATATATATTATATAATTATATATATAAAACATTCAAACATACACATGTTATAGAGTAAGTATACAATGGTATAACCCCTTCATATAATCTACGAAAATGGTAACAACCAGCGTACAGGACGCATACAACTGTATAGCGGAATTTAGGTTTATGGGTAGGGCCTACACTAAATTGACAGAAATGGTATACCGAGTAGAAGGCTCTATCGAAACGAAATATAGGACTTTCTCGGTAGGAAACTACATTTTAAACATAAGTTAACTTTTACAATTATTCCAAACAGAGCTTAGTACTGTGGAAACCCACATAACTAGGTTATATCAAAGATCAAGAATTAATGTTCGCGTAGCAAGTGCGTATAATCGAAGGACGTGGGCCGTAACAAATGCATTTAACTGAGTATATGCATTCAAGTGCTCGGCGTGAATGGAATACATACGTTTGTGCGAAAAAGTACACTTTATAGATTCTACTCATAATAACGTCCTGAAGTCAGGACTTTAAAATTAAAGCAATAAATCAAACACACGAGTACACCTACTAGTGTACATTCATAATAACGTATTAAAGACTCAGATACAATTTAAAAATTTAATCACAAACATTAGCACATTTACCATAGTCTGCTCATATCAATGTCTTGAATACGCAGAAAGACTTAAAGCATTGAATAAAAAACAAACGAACAGTTCCCAGAGTCTACTCGTTATGGCGGATTGAAGAAGCAGAGAGGTTAATCATTTGATAACACACACATAATTGCACTTAGTGGATGCTACTCATAAAAGCATATTGAACACACAGATAGACTTAAAACATTGAATCACACACAAGTACACTTACCATAGTCTACTCATAATAACGTCTTGTACACTCAGATAGACTTAAAGCATTGATTCAAAAACAAAATAAAAGTTACCAGAGGCTACTCATTATTAAGTATTGAAGAAGCAGATAGAGAAAAAGCTTGAATAACACAAAAACACTAATTTTTACTAGATTTAAACCCAAAAACACATTTCAGGTGCAGGAAAACTTAAAACATGTAATCACAAAAACATGTTAACTTACTAAAGTCTATGAATTATAAAGTCTTGAAGACGCATAAAGCCCTTAATCATTCAAACACACACTCTCGTGCACTTACCAGAGTCTACTAAAATAACGTCTTGAAAACACGAGTATACTTAAATCATCAAATCACACACATACACACGTACACTTACTAGAATATACTCATAATAAAGTCTTGAAGAGGCAGATATGCTTAAAGCAATGACCAATAACGTCTTGAAAACGCAGGTAGACTTAAACCTTCGAATCACGCACATTTGTTTTCAAACAAAAGCAACACTGTTTATTCAGATACAGCAGATATGTGTGCTTTGAAACATACATTCATGACATGTCAACATGTGTTTTGAATATTTTTTGGATTCGATACAAAATTGCTGTAAATTCTGACCTTCGTTTTTAATAATTGTACAGCTGTTATAAATCCATTAGGGCCCTCATGCATAATTGCTAATGCTAATGTGTATGTAATTTTTTTGTTCATAACATTTTGAAATGTTCGAATTGTATAAATCACACAACACAGATTGTCATACCATAGGACTTGGGTTATGACGATATCAACAAGAATATGTATGTATTTTGTGAATGGTGCCAGTTACATGTACTATTTTCTAAGATATCATGTATATGTATACATTTTATCAATTTACATAAATATACTTTGTCTAACAACACAATATGTTTTTTTTTAATCGTGTGTGAACTGACATAAGTAAATGTACATACAATACTGAGCCATTTATTCTTTAAAGAAGATATTGTGCATACAATATCAAGTAACATTAGTATATCATATTTTTACTTTGTATTACAACACAAATCTGTTTTATTTAATAAATTGTAAACTAATTTAAGAAAACATACCAAAAATACTGAGCCATTTATTGTTTAAAAACGTTTTGTTTGTGAGCAACACTTTTAAGTCCATTCGTTCTATGTCCGGTCTTGTTAAAAAAGTTAACAGATTGGGCTGCAGAGGGTATCCACTCAAGTAACTTAAGAATTAAGGCATATGAATGCGTCGTGAGTGGAACCCGGGCACCGTGCTCAACACATGTTATTAGCATCACATATGCTCGGTACATCGAGCACATGAAACCTTTCCTTGTTGCATACAGATGCCCATTTACCACAGGGGCGATTATAGGTATAACTTGTCCGTCGAATGCTCCGTTCGTTTTTTTTCTCTATTTTTATGGGCTAATTTACCCTATAATATTACGTGTACATGCATGCAGAGACATTGTGATATCTTAAGCCTATTTTTGACAAGTTGTTGATGATAATGAGAGGTCACATTTTTTTCAGCCTATGAAGTTAGCATTATTGGAATCTTCTTGTACGCCGGCACATATGTGACAAGTGCATGTTTGATCATTTACGTTATTATCATGCCTTAGTATATCGTTCTTACAACTTGGAGCCGCCTGGCACCGAACACCATATCGTTAGTTCCCCGTTTTAAATGGAACCCACACTAACTTTCAAGGCAAGATGAGCTTTTAGGCGATTAAGTAATATCATGACACGGATCTTCCCTGCAACGGAGAGCAGGGATATGGCTCTTTGGTTGACACAGGCCTGTTCGTTTCCTTGCGAATATGCAAATGTATGATGCAAGCTTCTTTAAATTTCCGGGAAATCGTTTTCTCCAACATAAGAAGAAAAAATGATGTAGTTTTGGCAAAAAGAGCTGTCCCCATCCTTGTAAACCTCAGCTGGGATGGCGTCAGTAACAGGCACCGTGACATTGGACAAGTGCGATTCAGAATGTGTCCAAAGTGTTCGGCACATTCCTCCATGATCTTTTCTTTCTCTGTGATGAGGGTGTTACCGTCTGCACTGAAGAGGGGATTTGATCCTAAATATGTTGGGCCGTACACTTCTTTCAGGGCGTCGTAGATTATTTTTTATTCGCTTCTGTTTGCATATTCTTGGATCTTTGTTGCTGCGCAAATCATCCGTCAACTTAGAAAGTTTTGGCTGAAACGTTCTGCGTATGGTGAAAAACACATCTTTCATAAACTTGGGATTAGTGAAGTAGGCTTGGTGGAGGTGGTTTTCACATCCAAAAACTGATTAATGTCCTCGCAATTCTCATCAAACCAGTCCTTGTTTTTTCTTTGTTTGTTGAACATCATACATATGAAATACTCTGACTACATGTTATGTATTGTGGGTTTTATTTGTGTTTATATGTGAAACCACAATTTTGGTCTTTCAAGTCGAAGTATTAAAGTCATTGTAGTGTAATATATAAAGCAGCAGTATCAGTAGTGAAAGTAGTAATTAAAGAAGTAGTAGAAATAGTAGTATATGGAGTACTAGTAATAATAAAAGTATTATTGCTATATTATTATGTAAGTACTAGTAGTAATAGAAATAGTACAGCAGCATCAGTAGGTGGTGGTGGTGGTGGTGTTTGTGATTGTGGTGGTGGTGGTGTTGGTGGTTGTGGTGGTGATGGTGGTGGTGGTGGTGGTGGTGGTTGTGTTTTTTTTGAGAACTAAGGTCAAGCCCTAGTAAGAAAAGTGGGTCACCTTGATGCAAGTAATAAATCTTTATTCTAAGTAACTAAAGAACAAAATACCATTTGCTTAACGTTTCCTTACCATAAAAGTAGAAAGGATAATAAACATACCAACTATCAAGTGCAGGTATCGTCAGCGCTAGGTCATCTAGTGTTGAATTATGTCATATTTTATAACCTCTACTGTGACAATGATGAATAAGAAAACATTTTTTATGAAATTGACACAGCAAAACGGATCCGCATTTAGAACTATCCTTCTTAAGATAATTTTTGTAAATATCTCTTGTTTGCTTGTTCGGTGATTTATCCGTACTTGAAAATTGTTTGTAGTTTATTGATGATTTTAGCGTCCTGTGTACATACTTTTTAGGTTTGTTGAGGCAACTCATAATGCTTCAAAGGCATAAGTGTTTACTGAAACCATTTATTTATTACATGCGTGTGTGATTTCAGCGGCATTTACTCCATTAAAACGACATGTGACGGGTTGTAAAATATTTATTTTATATCCGTTGAAGTGTTTGTCATTCAAAATTGACATTTTTAAAGTTTTCGATTTATGAGTCCATAACTTGAAAACGTAATGTCAGCATTCCACCCTTGCTTATGCACAGTCAGATATACAAATGTGTTACACTAGCTGAAAACTTATTTTTATTAACTATTTTAACAAAACTAAGGCTATTGTCCCATAATCAAACATACATTCAACCATGTGTTATTCTACATTCTAACACGACCCGCGACTTATTGTCTACAGACAAAGAAGGAAAATAGGTAAGATATATCATGTAACAAACAATAAACGGGGCCTAAAGTTGTGGAAGCAGTTCTGGACATTTCAATAAATTGTTTGATAAAATACGATTTCTTAACGCGCGATCTAGAAAAATTGACGAAAAAAATATCCGTAGCATGCTATTGTCATCGTGCTTCAATACATGCGCATCAGAACTACAAACCGTTGGCTATTACCACAATATTAAAAACATACAACACATTATTTCTTAAACAAATCATGATGAGAATTCTTGAAAACGGATAATAAGCTCGTAATTTAGAGAACACTGTCTTTGAATGTCCGGAACTCATTTCAAACAATAAGGGCATTTCCCTTTTTGAAATAGTGTGTTTAATGCGCATTAAATTTGCATTAAAAGCAATGGTATTGGAACTGTATTTGATGTGAATTAAATGTATATTGTATTCTGTACTTTTCCTGCATTTGTTCTAAAATTGTATTAATTCATTTCAAATTATACTTAAACTACACTTTAAATGCATTTGAGCATATTTGTTTTGTGGTAAAGGGCATTTAATTCACTTAAGTGTATTAATGCAGGAAAAGTGAAGAAATATAAACTGTTTATGTTACTAGTTGATTTCTGCATTTTCGAGAAAATTAAATGTGCATTTAATAGAACTTCAAATGTAGCGAATATACTTTGCCTTCAGTTTTTGGAATGTTCAGGACATTCAATGATACTGTTTTTTAAACGGCATAATTGTTATCGCCCGCGAAATTCGTGCAATATATTCCACAATAAACTCACATACATTGCGAAACTTATTTGATGACAGTCAAATACTACAAGGTGCCCAAAATAATTTCGAAACGAACATGACGGTAATCGACAACATGAAAATATTCCATTATATACGAGTCTCTGATTGGGATAAGTACTCAGCAAAATAGCAATAGGACTCGAAGTGAAGACTATGTTACTATATATATGTATGTAATGAAATTTAAGAGTTTATAAAGCGATACAAATATATGTCATGGTGAACAAACTTTCATGTGTAGTATTCCATAGCCAAAATAGTCATATAAAGTCCCAACAAAATACAATAAAATGCAAAAACAATTTGCACTAAACGATTTTTTATAAAATTTACATGTGCAATGTTAACAATAAATTCTGGCCATTGACAATCAATCATGATAAAGTTTAAAAAAATAATACTTTCATTCGTCTGTGAATTGATCTTCTACGTGTATATTCTATAAGATAGTTGTGTGAATATACCTTAATGGAAGTATTGATTGCTGACGGAGTTTAACTATTCATGGTTTAAATAGACGTATAACAAAACATTTTGCTTACCGGTAATGCTTATCCATATACATTTGGTTGAAGACTGTTTGCGGCAACATAATTGTTTGTATGTTCATTCCGCCACGTTTATCGTAGAATACTATTTTTTTGGCATACATTCACTCACTTATTTGAAACTAAAATGGGCCCTTATGTAAACAGCAAGGACGTACTCCAGTTTTAACATCTTGCTCAGATAGTTTAATTCATGGTTTAACGTGAATTCACATATATTGTGATTTATGACAAGATTTTCCAGGAAAAAAAACAATGTACTCCAAACTATATTTACACTCTCCTAATTATACTTACGCTCTTCATATCGCAATTAAGTTGTATGAAATCGACCTAATCACATTTCATTTACACCACATATCATTGTACATGTAATATCCCAGTGATCATTGGTTGTCACAGAATACGTCGATGAAATTAATACTCTGTATCGGATTCAAAAGATATACGTTTAAGTAACCTCTCTTTTCGTCCGTCATGTCTGAATGATCGTTTGTCTGTCTGCCCGATTGTACGTGAAACTGGATCTAGTGAGGTCTCACTGAATAAACGTAGTTGGATATTTATCAAGGGCAACGTGCGGATTATACATAGCCTTTTTACGCCAAACATCAGGTCGTTGATAATAATATAGACCAATATCTATTATTGTAATTCGTCCAAAAATACATTATTTATTAATATGAAATTTGATAAAAATTTTGCTCTATAGGTTTTCAATATATCAGTCTGACTTAAACCTCCTATGTTAATCCGTCCGTCAATCTCGTGCACAAAAACTGTAATAACTTGAAACTTACTTAAGATATAATCACATAACTTCGTAAATGTATAATTATACATATCAGGATTATGTATAATCCTTCAGAGTTAAATTTTCAGGTGATAAATTGCATCAGATATTATCTTGATACGTGGTACACCCATGGAAAGCATTGTGTTCAAAAGTCTGGAAAATAGTCAAACGACATTTCAAAGCTGCCGTGACAAAAAATGGGCATTGAATTGTATTGTGAAACATTACACGTGTATAGATAAAATAAGAATATATATAACATATACTTTTATTGATACTGTTGTCCGCCCGAATTTGACTTCTGTATTTCTCATACTACTGTCGAAACTTTGGTTTTTTATAATTTGTTTTATGTATTTTGAAAATATTAATCTTGCATGCGGAATGCTATGGCTAATTGTAAAATACTGCTTCGTAAATTGCAAGCAAGCATAGTGTTTTCACTCTGTTTATTTCTAACATTTAAAATGTTTGCAAACCAAGAGGGCTGCCGATGTACATATGGAAATGTACAGCACAAGTTTAAACGTCACATAGAGTTTCCATCTACAAAATCATTAAGCTAAAGGATAATAACGTTTACATGTACTAGTTTGCCATAAATGTTCTTGTACACTTGCAAACTTTATTTTCTCTTGGTGTGCTATGCCGTGTTTATTTAAAAAAGAATTTGTATAAAAGGAAAACAGCAGCATGAAGTTTCAAAAGATTATGATTGCGAATTACAGCCGAATTGATAATATTTAATGTGGACGAAGTGGGCTTCCATACCGCGAATTATTATGAATGTGTAAATGGAAACATATACGTTGGTAAATATTACCAACATTTCACTTGATTTATTTTTTTCGGATCCACATCTTCTGCGCTATCAGCGCTTTCTTTATAATTTCGCTGACGATGTGAAAAACAATTATATTCATATTGAACGATCAATTTGCGTTGTTTCTTTTAGCCATTACAACTTCAATTTAAATACTTATGTTATTATTGTAATGCTACCAATCGGATTCGCTTGCTCTGCTTAAAAATGATAAAATGTTAGTGTCTATACCCGAGATTGATCTGTAAAATCATCCCCGACTCAGTACCAAGAAAGCCGCGTCATTCTTCGAGTTCACATGATTTACAACTGCAACAGGAAGCAACATTCACTCCAACGTCTGAATGGTCCATGAAACATAATAAAAATGTCAGTTATATATTCAATGCATCAAATTTAAGTTTAGTTTTATGTGTGAATGCGCTGTATGGAAGATCGGTTGAAAAAAAGTCAGGAATCGCTGATATTACTTAAAGTTTTATTATGATGTTGTAAAGAGGTTTTATATGCCAATAAAATGTGCAATTTTAACTTGGAGAGCCATAATAATCATCAAGTGCAAATTGATACTGAATAACATGTCTTTTGTATTCATTGTTTTTTAAAATCTTCCGTCACCGTTTTCTACCATCAATGTTACCTTAAAACACGTTTTGTTTTAGAAATATTTGCATACAATCGTTTTATTCCTCAAATGGAATTGAGGCATGTCCTCATATATGCTTACCATTATTTTTATATAGTGTGTATGTTTTGTAGTTACTACGTTCAATAGGATAGGAAGTACATAAACATAAAAGATTAGAGTCCATGCCAGTCATACGTTCGTTAAATTAAACACAAACAAATTGAACACACTATTAAATAAAAGATTGAATCAAATGCGTCAAATTTTTTAAATTCCTAAACCAAGGGTTTGTGGCCCATGAGTGTACATTTTATTTTCGGGGTTATATAAAAACAAAGATTAGTAATGAAAAATTAATTTCTATAAAAAAAAATCATTTCCTTTATTCGAAGTAGCGTATACATGTCTTTGGTAGATAAGGTTTAAAGCCACACACCTTGAAATGAAGTACCTGTTAATCAATACATATAGATGCAATTTAAAAGTGTGCAAACTGTTCATTAAATCTATAGCCTAGTTAGCAAGTAATTAATTATTTTTCAATCGGGAATTACCGCTTTTAAAACCGAAAGTAGGATTTCTATATTTTACGTTCATTTCGACAAACGCGATTATTTTAAAGTTTTAAAGCGCAAAAAGACGGATTTCTACCTTGTAACCGCCAGATATATTTTAATTGGCATAGATAAATTTAATTAATAGCCTAGTTAGCAAGTAATTTATTATTTTTCAAACGGTACCGCTTTTAAAAACGAAAGTAGGATTTCTAGACGTATACGTCCATTTCGACAAATGCGATTATTTTTAAGTTTTAAAGCGCAAAAAAGACGACTTTCTATCTTGTGACAACCAGATATTTTCTAATTTGCATAGATAAAATATGTTTCTTATTTAAACTTAAATGTACTATGCCAAATAAGGTGTGTGGCTTTAAATCTCGTATCGATAATAAGATACAAGCAGACGACAACAATCCATGCGTGAAATCGATTTCAGTAGTGACGTCACTAAATAATACGGTATATAAACTCTGCTCTCGCTGTAATACGGTATATATTGTAGCGGATCCGTGGTCTAGTGGTAACACACTGGCTTCACAATCCAGAGATCGCTGGTTCGATCCCCCGCTGCACCTAACCTACTAACTCGTCTTTCGCATGAGACGTTAAACCGAGGTGCAGTGTACTAGGTGCTATACACCGGGCACTAAAAAGACCCAGGGTCACCTCTGGAACGGGGTGTCTCCTGTATCTTGCACTATCCCCCGTAACCAACTAACACGTCTTTCTGGGGGCGATGGCCATATGGGAGACAATCCCGGTGCACTCGATAAAAAAGAAAAACAACAACTAATACGGTATATAAACTCTGCTCTCGCTGTAAATCGGGCTGAGGCAGGTCTATACATGAAGTAATCGTGAAGACGCTGGAGGACCTGTAAATAAATCTCTTAAACACACAAATCGGGCTGAGTCGCGAGGGATGTCGGACCTTAACCTCCCGGGTGAAACACGCGAGGTATGGATGGGCGTTTGCGGTATGTGTAGGGCAGGCGCCGTACACCAGATGCAGCTTCCGGCTTTATTGCAGATGACACCGAAGGTATTAGTAGTCCACCTGAGGGTTTATGAGTTGGTCCGGCATAACCTTCAAGTCTCATTTATACGAATTCAAGACACAATTGAATATTAAAATATTGCATTTCCATTGACCATCCTAGTCTGGTCAGACATTTTGCAAAAGATTCAATTGGAGGGTTCCGGAAACGGAATACAAAGCAAGATAAAAAACGGAAATGTGTTAATCAATGTTGTCACAAAATAATGCGCGCTGTAAGAGGGATTGTTTTAAAAAGCGTTTATTTATCTGACGTCGGACTCGACATGTATTTGGATTCAGTGCGCGAGTGTTTATTAAAATTAGTTTTAAACGTGTCATAGAATTTGGGGGAAAATACATAAATTTATTTTTGTGGCGGAAATCCTATGTCTTGGAGGTGATCGGAATCATTAAAAGTAAAAATATTACCGATAATTTATTTGGTTACGGTGGCCTTAGCGATTGCGCGTGTATAATGATATTTATTTCCGAACCAGCCAGGTTTTCGTTGAAATAGAAATTGCATAAATAAATGTGAGCCCGTTGCGGAGCTCTTGCGAAATAGCATAGGAATCGGTGCATTATCTGGTGGCGATGATTGCATAAACGAGAAGCTAAATCAATAGTGCAACTGGTGTTGGGGGCTATCTTTAGGGCAGTACTTCCGGTCGCCTTCGCGACATGCCTCAGTTGTAGTGCTAGTCTATAGCTGAGGTTTTATTTATTTTAGTGCTAGTCTGGTGTAAATTATATTCCGCAATTTGGTCAATTCATTCCATGTATCTGTTTGTATTGTTCATTTCATGTATTTTGTATTGTTTAACGATAGAATATCAAAATGTGTTTACGTAATATAACACATTACACAAGTATTATAAAAATGTAACTGACAAAGTTGGCTTTTGTAGTAATTATTCAGCAGTTCTTGCTCTTGTTCATACATATGCGTAGAACAAGTGGATGTCGACAAAGGATCAGGGATCCATTTGATAAGTAGACTAATGTATCGAACGCTCATGACATATACAAACGCTAAACGATGGTTACACTTTGTGATCCGAATAACGCTAACCAGATGAATTAATCGAATCTTGGTTAAGACATGGGGTACTGAGCTGCTTTCTGAAATAAATATTGGCAATACTCTGATATTTCACCTAAAACGGTTGTTTGGACTTTCGAGAAAACATATCAACACTCTGGGCACCTAGAACGCTTTATCTCTGCAATTGTATGTTATACCGATACGTACATCCATAAATGCAGACAGTATGCAAATAAAATGTTCAACTTCTTCCAAATAAACACGTTACAAGGATGTTGAAAAATAGCGCCGAATAGTATGCGGATGAATCACGATAACATTGAGAAACAGTGAAACTTCATAAATTCTTTTAGGAGAGAAATTATGTTTCGTATCCACGTCTTTTAATACAAAACGATTTAAAAGTTAAAACTGGGATCACCACCTTGGAACGGCCAATGGAAAGATATAGTGGTGTAAACCGCTTGTTATGACTCCGAGTCCAATGCATAGCCCGGAATTATTCACAAACCGAATGCGCGCCTTTTACATACTCAGACAGAAAATAAAAACGTGAATGTCAAAATGTGTCGAGTGAATCGAATACTTAACACATAGTTTTAGTTGTAAAGTTTTAACAGATATTTGCTGTTCCATGGATCAGCAGCAAAACCAATATCACTACCTATATTATTTTAAATCAAGCTCTATACTTAATTTATTACATTACAGCACAGACGACTGTATTGATTTTATTCAAAAGCAGGTTTTATCTCAAATCATAAACTTATTCATCTAAGTTTATCTCTCGCACCCAAACTTTCGCTATTAGTAATGTATTGTGTGTGATAACCATTACCCAATGGTTTATTGAGTATGAAACCAAATAAATGCGTCAGAGCGGTTAAACTTGTTTTACGGAGAATTTCGGAAATAACAGATGTACAACGATTGGATAACAAGTGGGAATCGCGAGATCCACGCGCGCATGCTGCGCACAGGCATATATAATTTGTCAACAAGACCGAAGATGGAACGCTCCAAATATATGTGTTGTGCGAAGATATATTTGTGATATTAGGTAAGAAGTTATTAAAATATTGTTAAATGCCGTTTTACACACATTCCTCTTTGAACATCACATTATCATAAATGTGTTTTAAAGATGTTGTTGCTATTTTAAGCTTAGCTTCTAAACTCCCTTGTCGGCACTGTTATAAAATAGAAAGTACTTTTAATAAAATAAAAAATATATTTCAATGGAAATATCAATTCACGTATAAACATTATTACGAAAGCAAAAGTGAAATGATCAAATAAAATAAATGAAAGTGAAATAAAATATCTATTTATATTTATAGAAAGGATTTCAACATGAACGCGATGACTTATTTTCAATCCAGCATAATACTCACACTCATTTCTTAGTAAATGCACTGCTTGTTTTATCCCCATAGTGGGTATTAATGCATACTTGTATATGTTGTCACTTACATTTTGACGATAATTTGCACAATGAATTAAATATCAAGAGTTGTAAATCATACCTGCTTTAATGTTTCGTAAAATTTATTTATTGAGAACTTGTAGTCAATAACAAAGTTTGGATATTAAAGATTCATATTAACATAAATGATGAATTCAGGATAAATATCAATCTTAATTATTTTTTAATCGGCAGTGTTTCGTATTTTCAATTCTCAATCTTTTATATGTTCAGTTTGTGTTTTTGGCTTGATTGTGTAACAGAACATAAGCATAGTGATCAGTGAGATGTGAAGTAGAAAAGGAGCTTTCATTTCGCGGGTTATTCAAACGGTTTAACCTAGTTATTTATGTTTGTATTATTTGAAACCTACACAAGACGTATAAATATCAAATCAAGTAAAACTGAAATAAAATTGCTGCCTTTCATTTAGCCTCGAAGGTACTGTCAGACCGCAGGTTAGGAAAGCTATGAAGCTCGCGAACCCAAAGCGGACGGCCGTCCTAAGTCTCGGCTACTGCTTCTGGGGTACATTATGATTGGTCAATAGAACATGTATTTTTCCCGCTCGCGGCGGTTGAGATATAGCGAGCACCAATCCATTTGGCGACCCGGGACTTGTTTAATTATCACTATTGCTTGAAAATCCTCAATGTTAGCGACCAATCTAGAAGTTGTATATAGGCTCTTTGGAATTGTGTTTGTCAGCTTAGATTACCAATGCTAGTGTCACTTTTGACCTAGATGTCTTGCGATAATTTATGTAGCGGGAAAATTCAACGCAAATAAAAACTGTTTCATAATTTCGGAAAAAGAAAAAGACAGCATTTGTTTTATGTAATTGTTTAAATGTTTGCAAAATTGTTAAAATAAGCGGTAAAAATAAGTTATAAATATTTCTGGAAGATACACATTAGAACTAGAACTGTAAACAATTAAAAACATTTTTACTCATTGTTGTCGGAATAAGAAATGTTTTGTTCAATTTAGTTTTACTCAAAATCGGTATTCTCGCAGGGCGGCTGTTATCATGGCATTTCATTTACGCATTTACTTTCGTTTTAAAATAAATATCCGATACCTACTTGTTAAATCTGCAAGGAAATGACTGACTTGTTTATTTAATTTATTTTGTTGGAGGGAGGTACGTCTGCTTGAGGGTGCTTTTGTCAAACATTATCAGTATTATTAAAATAATTGGGGATGCAAACATTTTTTTTTGTATTTTTATTTTTCGTTGTCAGACTCAACAAATAGTTAAATTTTAACAATTAAATTGATTTTTTAAGGCAAAATTGCAGAGTAATTGAAAATAACAGTGATATATATTTTAATGTTGGTCTTAAATTGCCTTTATTTAAACTGACTATTGAATTTGCGTTGGTGATATTTCAGATCTTCGCTTATTCGTTCTTGATTAAATATAAGTGCTATCAACCAATTTTACGCGGAAATACCCGTTCGGTTGATACATTAGAGTAGTAGTAGTAGTTGTATATTTTATTAAAGTGACACATAGACCATAGAAAATTATTGGTATTACCAGAAATGATACGATCAATAGATATACGTTCATACACATATATGTGCAAAAACATTGTACTACCCAGCCATATAAATAGCTTACGAGTCACTTAGTTAACATGTTATGGTGTAGTCATACAATTGAAATAATAAAGTGCTGGACAGTGTTAGGATCACGATATTAAATATATGGTGACATTGCTTAAAGTATTAATATGGATGGTTTAGATAAATTACTTCTGTTAAGTATTAACAAGTGAACGTACAATCATAGTATTGGAAGTTAGTGTAATAATAAGTTATACATGTTCTATTTAATAGGTAGTATTATGCACATAAAATGTTCCAAGTCAGAATATAAATGTCATAATATAGCTGGATGGCTTCCTTACCCGTGACGTTGGGCCCGTGGTGTCCGATTGTGACGGTATCTGTCCACTGTAGCGCTGACCGTCAATGAAAAGCGCACCGTTGCGATATTTCACAGTTTTATTTGCTCGCATTGCCTGGTCGATAATCGGTTTCAGTTTCGATTTATTTTCACGGTCGAATCCAGTTAAATCGTCTGTTATGTAATAATTGCGTTGTGCTAGAGCTGTTTTCTTGAAACTGAAAATTGCCAGTTTATCATTGAATGATCTTACTCAAAACAATATTTGTTTAACTTTTTCAGATTGTTTTTTTTCCTCCTCTCAACGCATTTTCTACAACGATATCTGATCCTCTAAAGTCGGTTTCTAATATGGATTGGTCTATCTTCACAGCTTCTTTCGCGTGTTCGCCTTCTGTTTCATGGTAACTTACTAGCCTAAGATTGTTTCAAATGGCTTGGCGCTCGAAGTCTCATTGTCGCTTTTGAAGGCCTCGATTATTTTATTTGCATCGTTCAATGACTTTTGTAGGGATTCACACTGTGCACTTAATTTTGTATCTCTAGTTTTTATGTCAATAATTTCATTGTGGGCAAAATCGAGAGATTTGATTTGTTCTTTGCACATGCTTTCATTGCGCTCCATTCTGACTTTATATTCATCAATGCGCTTTGTTATAATATTTTGTTTTTCAAGAACGTTTGAGACCAAGATACTGAGAAAATTGAATTGTTCTCGTACGAATTCTTTAAAAGTTTCACTGTCGGGAGAAGATTCGGACATTGTATTTGATGTGTGAGTCTTTACTTCTGAATCGAATACAGGCAGGTAATTGTCACTTTCTGGTGGATACAGAACTGAGTGTGTTTGTGAAAGCATATCACTTATAGTAACATCATCTTTTGTATTGGAGCCTTGGCGCTGCTGCTTTAATTCTTTTTCATTCTGGTCCGTAGAACTACTTTTCTTTCGTTTTTCGCGCTTTTTATCTCCCCCATATGTACGTAATTAATTGTCCACGGCTTTCATATAACGGTAAGCGTTTATGTGTACTATCCTTTTGTGCAACGGTAGTATAAACATGTGTTGCACTCATGCGTGACGATCTGGCCGACACGAGACGGTGGGAAGTTTGTCAATCCGTTAACATTGCGTTAGATAATGTCATGATTACTCAACCTTATCGTCCAACACAAAGAAAACAAATTCAATTATGTTCTATTATACTAATAAGGTGTTCTTTAGCACAATTCATTTAATTCATGTAGAAACTCGCTTGTGTTTTTTATATATCCTATATATCCAATAATCCAAGCATATAAATCACTGTAAAACTAGATTATTTTGCATTGAAACAAACGTTCACATCTGACAACACCGGAAGCGGAAACAGAGTATATGACAGTGATGTTGTTTTTATTGTCACACCAGTTTAAATTGAAGGTATTTTGATATTAAAGGTAAGTCTTAAAAGAAGTTAACTAAAATGCTATTGTGTATTAAATCATCTGTCTGCTATACATGTTAAGAGTGATTATACGTTTTGTACCGCGAAAATCCCGGAATTCAGACTTTATTGGGCTATTAATTTTATTCGGCACGCTAAATACACATCTAAACGATGCTCCTATTCAGCTGAGTTCAAGTAGATCACAGTTCACTTTGCAATGTGCCGTTATGTCACGTCTGCGTGTAAGCAGTGATAAGATTGTTTTTAAAAAATATACATTTATGTACATTTCCAGAAACTTAATATATAAGAACAGGAGTCAAAGCATAAATAATGGAGCTCATATTTCCGATCATATTATCATTGAGTAACACTAGTATTGTACGTTGATAATTAGATAATTAATAATTCCACAAACAGAGTGCATGCGTAAATATGCTCTGTATCTTTTCCTTCATTTATAATTTGTCCAGCGTTTGTTGATTTTTAAATAACTGGGTACAAATGAGACATTTGGTCACATCCATAATAAAAGGTTAGGTAAAAGATATATGCCTAAATCTTGTTGGCATTTCAAACGAAAGTGAAAGTGTTTTTTTTTTTTAATAAATGCCTTGATCAATTTTATTAAAACTTGCAATAAAAGCTGTTATATTACTCCCACGCTATTTTGTGATTGGATATTGGATGGTTGGTGTCAGGATCATGGGCGCTTATACTTTGATGATTACATTATTAAAATATTGTGATCAATAATTAATATAGATAGTGTGATTCAACTAAATGTTTAGTTGTTGTGATTAAACTTCATATTTAGGAACATCACATCAAGGACTCGCTCCGGATAAGGCTTATATATGAGCTACATACCATCAAGGTCAAGGTCACCGTTTAAAGAGAAAGACAGATATTCTCGATCACAAATTGAGATATTGTTATCAAACTTAATACGTGAGAGTAATATCATGGTCTTCATCCATCTGATGTTCGTCCAGCAATGTTTTGTTTAGAAAAAAACCGTCCGATGTTGATCTCAATATTCGTTTTAAATAATAGTGTACATGATTTTAGATTTTGTTTTAAAAGACGATGATGCATAGGTATCAATAAACCAATAAATCTGTCCAGCAGATCGCAACTACTTAAAAAGTAAATAGTTATTTTATAATCTCGACCATTACAATGATACTTAAGGAAACACAAAGTAATATTGAAGTTGAAGCAAATAAACAAGGATTCATAATGTATAGCTATTTTCCTGATATATGTCACAGTCAATATTGTTAAATACATTTTGTTTACTTTGTTGTGTGCGTTTATGATTGCTATCTGTCATTGAACGTAGTGTGTGGGCTTTAACGGCTCTTAGAGGCCTATTTTATTGATGCTTTGGCATATTTATGCGGTTTGTCGACTGATAACCTAAGCCATACGTGTTTACCTGAGCAAGTGATTTAGTATGTTTCGATCCGCTAGTACCAATAATCGAACGTGTGACAGGGTGTACATTTTATGTATATATCACTTTGAAGTATTGTCCATCAACAGGTGACATTTTAATGGATACATTTCTAACCCCTGGTCAACATACTGTTTCATGTCAGAATGCATGTCGTTGGTTATCCACGGTAATAATTACAAGTTTGTCCGACCAGCTTAACAATTCAAATATTTATTATTTATTCTATCACAAAACGCGACTAATCTATCAAAGACAACCATAACGTGTATTCTACAACAAACATGGACAAAGCATTTGTTAAAAAAATAATGCATGAATAAGGCGACCTCTATTATGCAAGTTCTTTAACGCATGATAAATAAAACGTGACAAAGAATCATTATTGCATCATATAGCGAAATATATCAAAATTAAGTTCCCCCCAAAAAAGTTTTGCTAAATAAATAAATAATAATGATACTAATATCAAAGCGACGTCCAGCGTCAAATATCTCTCGATTAACAGAAAAGGCTATAGTTATACTTGAAGCGTGGGTATATATAAATATATTATATAGATAAAATGAGCCTACACGTTCATGCCCGGTCCATAATTGTATTGTATATAAAAAGGGTTTCAATATTAATTGGAAGATATCATAATCATATCAATACCATGTGTCCTGCGCAAATAGCCTCCTATATTCAAAGTCAAGATAACACTTGAAGTTTAAAAGTCAATTTCGCCCAGAAGAGAACAAGCCTTCTATGCTCAAGGTGTACTGTAATCATGATTATTGTTATGAAATGAACACACATTCAATGTTTCCATACAAGCACAATAAATGTGAAAGTTAAACAATTCTGAGATGCATGCCGTGCTTTTTCAAGACAGTTAAAGTTGATGGCTTATTCCCACCATAGTTATTTAAATTTCTATTGATTTGACTTGTTGTAACACTGAGCACGAAGAACACTAAGGTGAGTCATGCTTGTCATTTAACATTCATCGTTCATTGTTTGTGTCAGTAATGTACTTCTCATCTAAAACTGCTATACATTTTAGAGCATTTTGTGCCGTTTGCCGTGTGTTGCTGACTTTTCATTAACCTTGTGAACACTGAGAGGCCACATTTATAACCCAATCTTATAAAAGTCATCTTCTTGTCCAATCTTCAAAAAAAAACGTGTTCCTTACATTACTTCAAATGATAATTTTGGTTGAGATTCAGTTATGGTTGTAAGTATGAGAACGTTTTTAAATATATGTAGAAAATGTGTGACAGTCTAGAAGTCACAAAGGTTCCCAAATCATCATGAAACTTACTCATAACAAGTTCGTAAATGATAACGATACATTAAAAAACACAGTCGCCATGGAGTAGGTCATTTTTAATAAACACTGTTATACTGTACACGGAACATGTTCACATTTAGGCGATGTGTTATAAATCGCCCGTTCCAAGGTGTGGACCCCATAACCAATAAAGTTTGGTTTATGTGTGTTGATTATGTAATTTCTATGTTGTTCTGTATGTTCTGTCAATTGCAAATAAGTGCGATGTTAAGCATTTTGAATCCGCCCCACATTATTTGTATTGACTATTCCAAGTCGGTGTTCCAAGCTTTAACCATTCGTTAATGTTGAATGTCGGTTTGTATAGGTAATTGGTAATTTTCCTTAAATTTCAGACTAGCGGATAATCATTTCTGTCCTAAAAATGAACATGAGGTATCATTTATTACGGAAGTATTATCCCGCATGTTCAAGGAAATTGGACATTTGTCGTAAATAAAGTTTAAACGGTTGTTTGGACATTGAATTTTATGATGCATTAAACGCGAACAATATTAATGTGTTTCACTATTTAGAAATGGTATGGGCTTTCATTTGTATGGAAATGCTGTTGTTGCAATACTGTAAAGTTATTTCTGTGTTCTTGTTTCTAAATTAATTATCATTTTATTAGTGTTTTCAAATAGAAAGTTACTGCACCGTATTATGCGATGACAAGCTAATTTGAAAAGTATGCATTGCAAGTACACATAATATGATCTATTTTAAGTGAAAATGCTTCACAGCAGTAATAATGATCAGAGGTCACACACATCACGCTTCATCAGTAAATTTCAATCCAGCCCACAGACTATTGATGTCTCCTCTGCTGCATAATAACTTTAATAAATGAAAGCTTGCAATTATAATTTCTATTAACCGGTTCATTTCTTTGTTTTTGCATCATATCAAATGTATCATAGGCTAAATAGTTTCATAATACAGTTTGAAGTTGCATTCGATCAAGATGGCAAATCACAGACGGCATATTAGGTAGCTCCTATAATGTGCATAGTCATGAATGCGTTATGGAAAACTACAGAGAGGTGAAATATAAGTTCAGTTAAACAAATATGTTTGTCAACATTTAATTTGATTTAATTTATTTTCCAGTCCTTATACGCTTTAAGTTATGTTACTGTTTGAAAGTGGATAAGATGCACATTTACATTGTGCGAGAAATTTGCGTATTACATGCCATATATGACCAATCGAAATTAAATATGAATGTTATCATAATAAACACTTATTGTCTAATTTAAACATTGATAAAATTCAATCGACTCAAGCGAGATAGCTATTTAAATTCATCGCCAACTCAGTAGATCTAACGACATGTACTTCATTAAATATTCGATATTTACAACTGCGATAAGAAGCTGGATTAACATGGTCGTATAAAAGGCAAAAACACTTTTAACAAATGATCATTACTATTCCCAAATTATAACATTGAAATGTGCATGCTGTATAGGCGTTCGGTTCAATATATTGAAATATATCATAATTTGCAGAAATAAATTATAAGTATGCTTTTCACCTATAAAAGAGTTATAATACACCAATGCAGTATTAAGTTCAAATGTGGGGATACGTAAAAGCATTGACCAAAAGAGAAACTGAAACAGTTGTCTTATGAATTAATTGTGTTATAATCTGTGATCGCTTTATTTAGATAATGTTGGTAAACAAATGTTTTATAAATATTTGGATTTTTCACACAAATATTTGACAAATGTTTTGGCATTTAGTCTTTTCCTGATTTTGACAGCCCATCTTTCATTCATTGTGTTTTTCTTCTCTTTGCTACATTCAATGCCAAACACATTAACATTTATCAGCAATCGGATCCAGTTAATGTTTGCTTAAAACTTCTTCCAAGAAACCGCAAGAGTTAGAGCTATGGTATTTCCCATGTAACGTCATATAGTTGTCATCTACCAAGTTTGTTCAAATCATACCCTGGGGTCAACATTTGCTTTGCAATAGGGGTTTCTCTATTTGATATGCATATAGCAAACTATTTTAAAACATCTCTGAAACCACAAGCAAATAGGTTTGGTATTTGGCATGTTAGATTGTATGGCTGTCTCCTATGAAAATAAAATGCACATGTAGTTAACATTTTCACTGCCCAGGTAAATATAAGCGTTTAAACAACGATTCAAACTTTTGTCATGGTGATCACACTTTCATTTGTTACATTCCTTGATAAAAGTAGTTATAAACAGTCTCTATCAAAATCATTAAAATGCAACAGGGTATTTGCAAAAAGGTATACGCACATAATGAATTTGAACTTGCAATGTTAAAATATGTTATTGCGATTAAAAAACAACATACACGATCAGGATAACGAAAGTATATCAAACGCTTGAACGTTGTAGTCTGACATGGTTCAATTGTCGTTTATTTATTTAAATGGATCGTCTAATGATATATAGTATAGTAGTGTGAATATTCATTGAAGTATTGATCGCTGATGATGAGAATTTCTGCTCAACTACATAAAAATAAAATAGACGCATTACAAAATAAAACATTTAACGGTAATCCACGAACATTGGTTTCAGAATATTTTTGCGGTCAGCCAACTCTTTCTTATAATGTAAATTAAGAAAACTATCGCGAAAAACCTTTTTGTCTGCACACATTGTAGTCAGTAATTTGAAACTAATGGGTCAAACGGTAAACATATAAAACAATAGAACAATACTTAATATTGTTATATCTGCAAAAGAACAAAATATATATTTTGTGAAACGTTGTAAAGATTGTGTGTGACACGTTTGCAATATCAGTCTTGCATTTCCTTCTTATGTTTATCCGTGCGTCCACACAAAAATGAAATAACTAGAAACGCACAGAATATATGATCACGCCGCCTCGCATATGTATCCGAATAAATATCAGGATTATGCATAATCCTGCCTAGTTTAAATGTCAGATCACATTAGCTGGATTTCAATTGCATACTTCAATTACTGGGGTATCATCAATATTCACGCATTGGCAGCATTGTGTGCAAACTCCGGGTGAATATATTAAACGCTCATATTGATATGTCTGTAGCAAATGGACATTGAATTTTATGAAATATTTCACATGAATATATAAATAACAGTATAAAGGTAATGGTCAAATGATTATATAAAAGGGTCTCCATCGGTAAAAGACTCACGTGAGTCTTACACTGTCGAAACAATTGTGTTTTCTTATTTTATATTATGTATCATTTTATTTAAAACGTGGACACTTGTACGAATGTATATGGAATTAAATAGCTTATTTAAAAATACTGGTTAGGATATTGCAAGCGAACATCGTTTTCACTAGGCATGTTACTTAACATTAATAATGTTACGAGGCTACAAACCACTACGCTTTATCGGTTATTTGATCCGGTATTTTCACAAATAATGACTGCCGTATATTAACTTATACATGTACTAGTTAGCAATGATACTGTGTGTTATGCTGCAAAAATACTTTGTTCTATTTGTATAATATGATATGTTTTATTTTATAAGAATCTGCATAATTCTATACATACAGCTTGATAAGTAAGAGATTAAGATGGCAATTGGCGGTGGGATTGATAATGATTATAGGTCTAAAACAAAGCTAGCTCCCATATCACGAATCAGTGTTTAAATGGAAATGTAAACATTTGTGAAATTTGAATATATTCAAGTGAATATATTTACCATCATTGCACTTAATTTTGTGTTTTTTTTTCTCTCGAATCAATTCTTTCGGCGCTATCTGCGCGTTCTTTACAATTGCGATGCGGATGTCTAAACTTAAATAAGAATGATATTCATATTGAAAGATATATTCGCATTGTTTTTACATGGCCACTTCAAATTTAAATATGGGTGATATAAATGTAACGATACACATCGTATTCGATTGCTGCTTTAGCAGATAGACAGAAGGTAATGACCATACACGAGATTGATATGTAAAATCATCGCCAACTCACTACACAGAACGCCGCGTAATTCTTTAAGTACATATAATTTACAACTGCGATAAGAAGCTAGACTCACTCCGTTGTCCAGAGAGATAAACTATCATACAAATGCCGGTTGAAAGTTCAACGCATCAATTTAAAATTTATTTTGATGCGTATGCTCTTTATAGAAACTCGGTTGAGGAGAATCAGGAATAATGTGCGTATTCGCTGTACATGTTCGCTGATATTGATTGTATGTATTATTATGATATGGTAAAAACGTATAATATACCAATAGCATTTAGACTTTACATTGGAGGGGGGGGGGAGAAAGGCATACAATATTAAAGTGAAGCTTCGATTTGTTTTATTAACTGTCTTAAAATCTTCAGCCGCTGTTTTAAATTATTATTACTGCTACCTCATTACAAGTTTTATAAATATTTGCATTCAACGGTTTATATACACAAAATGATATTTAGGCAATTCAAGTTTTAAGCTGTCCATGTTTGAACCAGTATGCAATTTGTTGTTGTTACAATGTTCAATATAAGGGAAAGGAAGAATACCTAGGATATTTCATTCGGTTGTTTGAAATAAAGGGAATACGTATCGCCTGGACGATTTTCGACAGTCTGGGCTACTGAAACGCTTCATCTCTGAAATTGCATGTTATACCGATATATAAATATGCATGCATACACTATCAAGATAATATACACCATCTTCTAAATAATCATATTAATAGGATTTCGCAAAAAAAGAGCTGAATAAGATGCGAGTGAAAACAATGAAACTTCAGAAACTCTATCAGTGGAGATATTTATGTTTTTATCCAAAATTTCACAAACAAAACACAAGCTATAAAAATAAACTGAATTAAATTGGGATCACCACATGGCACATTGGAACGGTCAATGCAAAGCACTAGTAGTTTACAAAGTTTTTTTTGCTCTGCGTCCCACACACTAAGCCCAGAATTATTCACAAAATACGCGTCAATCGAATACTACACACATAAATTTTGTTGTAAAATTATACCAGATTTTGTGTCCATGGATCACCAACATATTGTATTATATTAACGATCAGGCTCTAGAGCTCCCTTTAAAACTTTACATCCAAATGTTGTGTATTGATTTTATTCAAAAGCAGGTTCTATCTCTAACGTTACAAGTCATTGCCATCAGTTTATCTCTCGCAGACAGACTTTCGCTGTCAGTGTTTTATGTTGTGTGATAACCGTAAACACATAGCATATTCAATTAAAACAAATAATATGCGTCACAGGCGGTCAAGATCGTTTTTACGGAGAATTCCGAGATAACAGATGTGTCACGATTAGATAGACATATAGACTTCAAAATCGCGAGATCCACGCGCGCATGTTGCACACAGGCTACTGCTGTTTCAGATAGACTTAAGATGGACTAAATATTGTTAGACGACAATGTGTTTCAATTATTGAGTACGTAGTTATTTATATAATGGTTAATTTCGCCCTACAAACATTCCACATTTAAATAACACAATTGTTGTTTAACTTTACATATGATATGGTGCTTATTTTAAGTAAGGCTTTACCAAAATTGTTTTCGTACATTGTTATGAAATAGAGAGTACAGAGAACCATCATTTTAACATAAACAGTTTTTGGCATAGTTTTGAAGAAACGTGTATGCTTTTTTTTCTACCTGCAATAATTGATAAATTTGACTAAGATAGAACATAGTTCGTGTAAAGAAATCAGCGTTCGCTTTAATTATTATATATAATTCACAATTATTTAATTAGACATTTTTCGGAACCTCTCGAAAATTCATGGAAAACGCGACACACAACGGCAAAGCCACCACATTATGTAACCGTATACTGGGTGCGGTTAACACACTATAAGGCCGCTGGTGTCCTGACTACGTTGTCAGCTCGTTTGTGATCAACTATGCGATGGTCACCAGGTGCGACCTAGCGACATTAATTTCGTGTAGTATATATTACGTCATTGATATCAGTGTTCTGTTAAATTAACAATGCAATTGTAGCCCGTCTTGAGTCGGACCACAGTTTAACGTATTAACAGCCATTAATCGCAATCTTTACACAGTTGAAACGCAGAGGATGTTTTATTAGCGAAATAGGGACATTCTCAGAACACAGTCTTAACCATTTTGTGATATATAACCATACTGTGGCTTTTAAAAAACAAAAAAATATATCGTTCTTTGTGACATCTAAACAAAATAATTAAGAACGTTGTTTGCGATGGGATATTAAGAAATTTCATAACTATAGTATTGATTTGGCTATTTGAAACTTTTATACGAACATATGTCAAAGAAAAACACAGAAAGAACGACGTCTTTCATGGTTGATCGAGTCCACGTTGCGAATGTGTTAATGATTGTACGAAAAGTTATACAGTCAATTAATATATTGCATATTTGTTGGGGATAAAATTGTATCATGCTTTTGATGACTTCTTGCATAAATATCCATGTAGATGAAGTGCTAAATGCCTCGCTTTGCTTTTCATACGGATTTCGAAGAAGATGATCTAATGTTTGCAACTAAAGATGATATATAATATGAACAGAATGCCTCAAATTGACTTTAGTGTTTTGATAATGCAGTAACTCTTATTATTTTTGTTTCACATAAATAAATATCAACTGCCTCGTCGTGGATAAGCATAGCTACAACGCTAATATGATTATAGGTGCTACCTAATTTACGGGCAAAAGCTAATAAGATGTCTGTTGTAGATAACATAAGTTGTAAATGTCTGCACATTATCATTATTGTGGAACAAAACCTTTAAATCATAGACATAAAATATGTAACTGAACAAACCAATAAAATGTAATTTGTTTTTAGACAAATAAACAAACAAAAAAGAGATGTGTTTGTCAGAATCACAATGTCCCCTATTGTGCCGCTTTAAAATAAAATTTCTATCTATCATCTGGCAGGTTTAGAAATTATCTCCCCTTTAAAGCTTATTACTTCCCTTGGATTATTATTTTTTCACCTTGAAGGATGACCTTGACCTTTCACCACTCAAAATGTGCAGCTCCATGAGATGCACATGCATGTCAAGTATCAAGATGCTGTCATCAATAATGCAAAAGTTATGACAATGCTTTAACCTACCGGTAGGCTACCGGCAGGTTGAAGTATTGTCATAACTTTTGCATAATGCAAAAATTATGACAATACTTCAATCTACCGGTAGGTTGAAGTATTGACATGACTTTTGCATTATTGACGGGTAGGTTAAAGTTTTGGGACAGACAGTCAAACAGAATGACAGACAGACAGACAGGCCAAAAACAATACACCCCCTCTTCTTTGAAGTAGGGGGCATACACAAAAAGTTAGGCTTTAGATGAAAAAAACATTTATCTTTAACTGTTTACATTTTCTTACATTATTAGAACATCTGTTGTGTAACATAGTTGCAGGTCCAACCATAATTTCATCAATAGAAATAGATGTTTTAATAATGTAAGAAAATGTAAAAAGTTTATTTACATCATGATTTATAAATAAAATAACTATTGTAATAATGATAAATCTTATATCATAATAATAAGGGTTATATAAAGAAACTATTTGAATATTGGGAATAATAATAACATAAATGAAGTTTGGAAATTTAATAGCAAATCTTTATGATATATTGACCATTTCGCAAGTAGAAACATGACATATCTTTGCATTCATTGTTAAAGTACACTAGATGTAGGTCGACAGTTTGAAAGGTCAAAGGTGCATCTGCTAATTAGAGACGTTTATTCAACAAGACATCCAATTGATAAAATGGTCAGAAGTATTGACACGGAAAGTTTCATCAAACTTAATGACTTAACACATCCATTGATCTACACCAGTCAAAGAGAGAATTATAGTACATTATGGTCGCTAGACTCTATAGAGTGATGCAACCGAAATCGTAATCTTTGTAAATTACCTCTCGGACAATATAGTTCATAAGTCAGACCAGACATATAAGAGAATTATTCGATACATGGGTTTATATATTAATAGCTTGTTTATTTCATTCCCGGGGAACGTCTAATTGGAAAAGCACTCAACCAATCGGCAAATAACACGGGGTAAGGGAACTCTTTGACCGAGCCAATGAGTAATCAACGGATGTTAAGTTTATCACTTTGACCAATCAAATATGTTATAGGAATATCATTTATTTTTTATGTTTATGTGTACTTGGGATAGAAAGATCAGTCCACCTTTAGCCAGCGAAGAGAGAGTCACGCTTTCGTGTCGCGGCGGCCATGTTGGCCCGCCTGCGCTGTTAGATTGTATTTCACGAACATTAGCAAGCATTGTGTTAAAAAATATTCAACAGAAATAAATCGAGATGAAAACTCTTATGTACTGGTGTTTGTTTCTGTGTGTCTTCAACAAACAATATTATTAATTACGTCACAATTTTCTTTTTTGCCTTATGTCGAGCACACACTTTTTCAACAGCTCTTAACTGGATGATTTACTATTTAATTTATATTCTCCACAATGACAATGACATTTCAGGTTAAGCGAAGTAGACTGTTTAAACATAAAACGGAACATTATTTATAACTATCCGTTGAAAAGTAAGTTTCGGTAAACATTGCAAAATATCTTGTATGTATTTATTCCGTGATTTATGATAGTAATATGCCCTTAACATCTTTATTTCGGCGTTTTAAGCTCTTTAAGATCTTTTTTTATTGAAGCTTGTGGATATTTTTAATATTTGTGGAGTGTCATATAGTACCTCAAATACATAAGTGTTATGCTAAACCATTGATTTATGGTGTTTTAAACTGGGAAACTCCTTTAACAGTCGAGACAGGTTGTAAAATGTTACGTTCGTATCACTTTGAAGTGAGCCCCGTTGAAATTGTATTCGGTTGTTTCTCTTAAAGCGATATTTCATTATATGCAAATTAATTTTAATATATTTAATATGCTCTTCAAAAGAAGCAAACTATACATTTTGTTTACCAAGAACACAGGCTTATTTAATAAATTCTGATATATTTACATTGCCATAAGCAGCATAAAAACTGTCNTGTGTGTGTGTGTGTGTGTGGTTTCTGTTGTAAACTATACCTGTCAACGCGTGGTTTTAAATAGTTTGATTTATCACACAACATCCAAAATATGTTTTATGTCTTAAAAATGAATATTTAATAATGACGTCACAAAACATCATTGCACAAAGAGAGTTAATCATGATTTAAGTTTTGTTTTGTAGTTGCCAGGATTCTCAACAAAAACAATATCAATATCTATATTTCATTATATGTTAAAGCTCTAGATCCCCCTTTAAACATGACAGCAAAGTATGCTACGTTAGTTATTATTCACATACTTGCTTAATGTACAGCCATTAAAGTACTCATCGTCGATTATATCACGCACACAGTCGTTTGCTGTCCGTGATTTATGTTGTGTGATAAACTGAAACCAATAATGATGTGAATACTAAAACAAATAATGCGTCACAAGCGGTCAAACTCTTTTTTAAGGTGAACTCCGGAGATAACAGAATTGAAACGATTGTATCAAACACACACTTTAGAATCGCGAGATCGACGCGCGCATTTTGCGCACAGGAAACTTATGTGTCAAGCAGACTGAAGGATAATTGAAAGAAGACGATATATTTCAATTATTGAGTAAGTAGTTTTTTTTTAAATAATTGTGCATAGCCCTCTACAAACATGCCGCATTTGAATACACAATTATCGTTAAAGTATACACATTCTTGGGGGCTAATTTTAAGATAAGCTTAAAACAATATGTTTGTTTATATCGTTATGAAATGAAATTATTTTAATCAAATTAACAATCGTTTTGAAAAATAACCATTTTTGCATGTTTGTTTTATTTTGCTTTCCAAAATTAATAAATTTTACTGTGTAAAAACATGTAAGGTGTGAAGAAATCAGCGTATTCTTCAATTATTATATAGAATTCACATTCATTTAACTACGAATTTTTTGGAACCTCTCGAAAAAGTGTACATGGAAAGGGTGCTTGTATATATTATGCATTCATGTAACTATGAATTTTTGGAACCTCTCGAAAATTGTTCATGGAAAGGGTGCTTGTATATATTATATCGTATTTTAGATTTCTCTTTGTTGATATGAGTGTTCCGTTAAATTACCAATTCAATTGTAGCCCTTCTTTCAACACAGTTGAAACGCAGAGGATGTTTTATAATCGAAAAGGGGACATTATCAGAACACAGTCTTAACCATTGTGTGATATATTACCATACTGTGGCTTAAAAAACATTCTCGTTCTTAGTCACATTTAAAAAAAGTTTGCTTCAATTAAATAAGAACATTGTTATGCGATAGGGTTTTAAGGAATTTCACCAATCAAGTGTTGATTTGGCTAATTGAAATGTTTATACGAACATATAAGTTCAAAAAACAAACAGAAAAAATATGTCTTTCGTGGTCGAACTAGTTCACGTTTTGAATGTGTTAACGATTTTTCATAAAGTTTTAAAATCAATAAATATGTTGCATATATGTTGGGGGAAAATCGTATAACGCTTTTGATGACTTCTTGCAGCAATATCAGATGAAGAGTTAAATGCCTCGCATTGTTTTTAATACGGACTTTAAAGCAGATGAACTAATGTTTGCAACTGAAGATGATATCATGTCATATGAACAATATGCCTCAAATTGTATTAAGTGCTGCGAGAATGCAGTTACTAGAATGTGTGTTTCACATAAATTAATATCAGCTGCCTCGTCGTGCATCAGCATGGCTACAAAGCTGCTACTAGTATGTTCCGTTCAATGATATTTGTCAATAAACATAAAAAGAGTGGGAATAGTATCAATACAATAATTATTTTGGTAACCGCTCTGAATAAGTCTTAAAAAGTCCCTGTAATTCCTGTCTATGTTAACTGATAGTTTATTCTTAAATATTGTTTTAATATTGTTAAGACACATTTGTGTTATATGCGTAGTCTTATAGACATCAAATCCATTAGAATGTATTGCTCATTTGATAGCATGTTTGTGTTTATTAAGATAAGATATGAAAAACATATGATATCATTCGACATGATCATTGTATTTACCACATATCTTTCAATAAACGAACATTCGTGTGTCCGCGAGTCCCCGTCGATTCTAGCCGACCCCAAGCTTTAAGTAAAGTGATACAACATGAAGTTTGTTCATCAATAATGGGGTCAATATCGGCATTTTTCTTCTGAGCAGCCGTTTATTGACTTGTAAAATATCTAAAAGTAATATGAATACCTCCAAACAAACATTGTACTATCATACAACACATGGTGTTTGTTGGTTTTTCTTCATTTAATTACTGTAACAGTTATATGGTGAGGCATAAAACAGGTTTCATATACATCGATTTTAAATTTATAAAAATAAGTATTAATATGGTCTTGTTTTGTTTTATTTCACAAGTTATTAAGAAGTGACGTGCGTCAGCTTATCTTGATATTCGTATCTACACATGTGGTAGCACATGCCTACCAATAAACTCTTTTAGTCTACACTTGGGACATCGTCTCCCATGAAGAGAATAAGATCGCGCCTCTATCACATATATTTATTCAAGACCGTTATTTTGTTCAAATTGATTGTTATCCATTAGTGAAGGTTAATTAAATATTTGTGTCTGTTAAATGTAAATCATGTTTGTCTTAAATTTAAGTCTCTATTCAGAAACTTAATAACAAGATTATTAGTATAGACAATAAATAAAATCTTTAATTATTTCAGGTTATGTATTTTGTATATTACCTTTAAAACGATTCTTAAGTAAGTAAATAAAAAAAGTATGTGTATGCAAGGTCAATTATGTTCTTTCAGTAAAACAGTATGTCTCGCCTTGAAATCATAAAAGATTTCGCAAACCAATATATCCAAAAATATTTTGTTAAAATCAAACACACACAAATCCTACTATAATTGTTATTTTAACTTTAAAATAATAAGTAAATAAAAAACATTATTAACCTGATTATACAATAAAGCAGTTTGCCGCAGCTTGAACTCTTTTTCTAATTTTAATATTTGAACTATTTAAGTTAACATCACAAGTTAACTTCATGGCATTTATCTGTTATCACAATTACAGTTGTACTTTAATTTTAAAAATCCATAAAAAGTGATTAAGGTTTAAGCAAGGACAACTACTAAAGGGTGAACTTCTAAAAGCTAACTCGACCTAAAATATGACGTAGTGTCGCTTGATATTGCTGCATAGACACTTATCGTATAAATATATTATATAATGTTCTTATTTCATTTTCATGTCTACATAACTTCATCACTTGTATTTATTAAAGCTATAACAAATATTGAAACTGTAGTTCATATTTCACTTGTTTTCAATTCAACTTTGCGCAGACATAAAACCATGTTTATTGGAAACTGTATGTGTTTGTATTTCAAAGTTTATGAGGTCCTTCCTCGCCTGAGGCTGCATTATATCAATTAACTATTTGACTCATGAAAAGTGGGACGAATTTGTAATTGTAGCTTAAATTTCCAGCCATTCGTTTTCTTTAAATATATTTTTTATTTTGGTGTGGCTCTTTGATGTTGGGATGGGGACAGATGGAGTACCTGGAGGAAACCCCACCTGTCCGATATCCGATATGGTGACAACTATCTAAACTAACGTGCATATTGAAAAGCTGGCGATCAGAGAACAGCCAGATAATCCGAGATCTCCCGCAGTCTTGCATTGATTTGTCAAATCTTTGTATTTTGATAGATCTGTGTATTGAGTAAATGTTCTAGTAGTTGACGTGATGAAAAGACCTTGACACGAAAGTATAACGCTCTGTTGTCACAATAAACGCAATGCGTTCCTTATAACATTTGGAATGTATTGGTTTTAATATCTAATCCTAACTTTATCTCCTTTAGGAATGGCATCTCGACAACCAAAAGCAAACCAAACACAACACATAATAAATGAATATTCTGTCTGTAACGATGAAGGTTGGTAGTTAACAATACAAATAACTTTAACCTGGTGGTTTTCTAATATCTGAATTGCCTATCAAACATACCTATCTAAGGTATTGGAGATGTTGGTATTATGAAAACGATATAAATTGTCTGAGTGTGAGCGGCCCGCCGTGCAGAAAGTTTACTTCTTTATAGCACCTATCAATTCTGTGCCGTCACTGTAACAATCTCTGTTCCGATAAGGCGTCATTAAGTGAGTGTTGCATGCCTTGTTCTATTTATCAGATCTCTCGGTGCTTTGCCTGTGTCAGCACTGCATTTATATATTAACATGATGAATCTTAACTTGCAAAGCTAACCATAATGTTTGACGATGATACACATCCAAGTAAAAGTATATATCTTTGACTATTTTTACTGAGAAATCACTCGTGAACATGATCTGTAGACGGGTATAGCATGTAATGGTATCATCATTATGACAATAATTATAAATTGTGAAGACAACAGGTGTACATGCACACAATGACTCAACGCGTACAATGATAACACTCAAGTTTGACGAGTAAAATCTGAAAGCGTGATAAGGTTAAATAAATTGTGTCAAATGCTTGAACATTGCAACCTTTCATGTTTATATCGTCCTTGATATATTTCATTGGATCTTCTAAGGATGTATCGAAGTATTGATCTCTGGCGAAATTAATTTTCCCTTATCAGTGTATGGTTTAAAAAGATATTTTATGTTTGGGCTGCATGTGGAAAGCCAAATTTCTTTTGAGAGTTTTATAAAAGAAGTCTTTATCGCGGAAAACTAGTGTTTCTTGTGTTATTCTAAACTAAATGGGTCCAAACTTAAACAGCTATATATCTCCGAGCTTAACATTTACTCAGTAGCATCACACATACTTAAACATACCTATAGCTGTATTGATTTACAATTATAAAATCCAGAAATTAAAATGTAGCTTCAGACATACACTTATTGTATCACAATTCACTGTTGTATAACTGGTGATTTTTCATGTCACATCTCCGTAATGCTTCGGCGACTTATGTCAATGACTAAGACGGAGCTATTAAAAACGCAGATACCGGGTCTTTAGGACAATTATTTATTAAAAATCACCATTTAGATGTGTTTTTTTTATATAGATTGAATTTCATTTAGCGGGAAAACATATGAATAATATACTAGCATTTGTGTTTCTACGATTTTTAAAGGGAAACGTGTTTTTTCGGTTAAAAAGAAATAAAGTACAGAAACCCGACTTTTGCGCCTCATTGCTCACCTGATCGTGTTTTAAGAAACTTTTAACACGATTAACACATCAGTTATGTCCAATGCATGGAAATGAGTGTAAATGAGCTGTTAATTTAGTTGTTTTTTATGTGATTTATTAGCATATTTTACGTCGCTTTGCCTACGGAATCCATGTTCAGAAAACGCAAGCCAAATGGCTAATCATTAGTCATACTCAAATGCGTGTTTTGTGTAATTCTAGGTTGTTTGAACGGACAATTTGTATTTGTGATTCACATAGATTAATAATGATGTAGACGCATTTTTCCATGATCTAAATATGTTGAGTTTCCTTTAAGGTTACATTTCCCTTAATCTTATTGTATACATGTATCTCCGCGGTCGAAAGAAGTGCCTATTTCTTAAGAGTTCCTTTTCTCTTCGGATTTAAAAGCAATTTATCGATCACACTTTTTTGTGTGATTATTTCCAGCATCCTGTGTTTGTCAGCAACATATTAATGCATTTTATTGGGTATTACTTGAAAAGATGAACGTTTGGGTTGCGTCTATTTTAAGTACGGGGACTTTGTCGAAATTTCACTTCCGAAACTCTGTTTTCCGAAGGTGCTTGCCTTTGTGCGCATTGTACTTTCTTAGAAGTTGCGAGACCATATATTTTATACTTAATTAATTGAAGAGTGCAGTTTTATTATTTAAAAAAGATACCGGTCTTGCAAAGTTTGATCTATAGGAAATATAAGAAAAATGCTTTGAAAGTTGGCAGTTGTAAAATAGGACCCTTCGGGGAATGGAATAAGGGAAATCCAACCTATTGCGATATATAAATTGGTTTATGTCCACTACAGGGTTTTACCCACTAGTGTAAATATTTACACTGCGTCCGTTGTGTTTGTCTGTTTTTCTGTGCGTTTGTTCGTAATACTGGATACTGCGATTTTTCATTTCTGAATATTTTTTAATTAAAGAAGGTATATTGATTAAGGGCAATTCAAGTGTATTGTAATGTAAAGTAATTGTCTTTTTTTTACAAGGTTGCTGTTAAAATATAACAACAACATTAAGAATTGTAATTACTCACAAAGTACGCATTGTTCTATTGGCTGGCAACCATATGTCAGTGTGTCAATCCCGTTAACTTACATCAGTCCTACAACAACAACTGACAAAACTCAAAACGTACATAAGATTGATGATGAAATTGTGTATGCTAGAACATATTAGAAGTGATGGAAAGATTATTCATGACTCATAATTTCAGCAGAGTTAAAACGCCAAATGTGTGTTACCGTAATACAAATACAATAACACTACACTGCAAGTACTTAAAACGTGCATTGACTATTATCAAAATACTTGGCAATTACTTAAGGATGATAAAAAAAGACACCTTATACTGCTGTTACAAATTAACATTGAATTTTATGAAGCATTACACGTGTACAAATATTAAAAAATATGACGGTAATTCACAATCTTTAATTTATATGAGGCTATCATCTGAATGAGACTGCTGTGTTTCTTGCAATACTGTTGACTGCTGTCTGTGTTATAATTTCAATAGTGAATATCAATTCACTGATGATTTGAATAAACAGTTTCCGCACCTAATTATGTAATATAAAGGCTTAGTTTAAATGTATGTATTGTAAGTACGCATAATATGATGATATATTATATGTATATATGCTACATCGCAGAAATAATGATCGGAGGCTAAACAGGTTACTCTTCGCCGTTAATTCAATACAGCCCGCTGTTTATTGGTGTATTCATTGCTGTATAAGAACGACTACAAATGCACGTTTGCAGTGATCATTTTTGTTAACTTTAAATTTATTCTAATTGCATCATATTTAATGTATCATGAGTTAAATAGTTGCACAATATATTTTAATTGCGTTAGATCAAAATGGAAAATTACGGTGGGATTGATAAAAATGATATATCTTACACAAAGCTAGATACTTTACCGCAAATAATGATGAATGTTTAAAGGGAAACGTGTACATTGGTGAACTTTTAATTCGTTTAAGCAAGCATCGCCCTTGATAAACTTTTGTTTCATATGCCATATTTCTGAGCTATCGGAGCTTTCTTTACAATTGCGCCGATGTCTGAAGTTGAATCGGAAGAATAATCATATTGAGCGATCTATTTGCCATGCTTTAAAAGGCATGGCCATTTTAAATTTAAATAGGTGTGCTGTAAATGTAACGGTATTCATCGGATTCGATTAATGCACTTCACAATTTATACAATTTATTTGTCCATACACTATATTAATATTGACAATGATCGCCAATGAAAGCCGCGTGTTTCTTTAAGTAAAAAGGATTCGGAACTGAGATAAAAGCAATAATCACTTCATTCATAAAGATCCATAAACACAAACAAATGCCAGGTATGTATTCGATGCATCAAATTAAAGTTTATGTAGATGTGTATGCGCTGTGTGAAATATCGGTCAAAGAAAATTAGGAATTTATTGATTTTACTTGGAAGTTTGAATATGATCAGATAGAGGTCTTATATAATGCAATTCAAAGCAATAGGGGTTTAAGCCGGTTTGATGGCAGGCTGAACCCCACACTTAGCCAAGAATTATTCAAAAACCAGATGGGCGTATAAAACGATTTCAATCACATTTACCTGTACTTACGCAGACATAAAAGTAAACATACATGCAAAAACGCATGAATCGAATAGTAACCACATACTTTTAGTTGTAAAGTTGTAAGAGATGTTTGCTGCGACATGAATCACCTCCAAACACAATATTAATATCTTTATGTAACTATTTAAAGTTAAAGCTCTAGACCTTCCTTTAAAACTTTACAGGACCGAGTCCTATATTGATTTTATTTTAAGGCAGGTTTTATTTTAAATATGAATGCGCGCATCTTACTTTATCTCTCGCACACATTCTTTCGTTGTCAGTGTTGTATAATTTTTGGTACCTTAATTAAAATAAAAGCTTATAGCGGTTAAATCGGTTTAAGGGGAAATCCGGAGATAACAGATGTGTAACGATTGGACAAAACTATACACTGAGGATCGCGAGATCAACGCGCGCATATGATTTTTCAATCTTATCGAAGATGTCGAACTTCGAAGAGATGTGTGGCACGACGGGATATTTCAAATATTGAGTAAGTAGTTATTAAATAATGTTATATGCCTTTCTACACAAATTCCTCGTGTGAATTACAATTGTTTTTATCGTAAAGGTATCTTAAAGATGTCGTGGTTATTTTCTAAAATTAACTTCTAAATTTCCTCGTCGACACTGTTATGAAATAGAAAATACATTAAATGAAATAAAAAAACATCTTTGAACTGAAAATATCAATTCATGTTTTAAGACTGTTATGAGAACAAAAAAAACGGTTTAATCAAAGTGATGCAATACAAACAAGTCAATTGATTTGATGAAACAAATTCAAGAACATACGTTGCTTATGTTCATTTTTTTAATTATTTAAAACTTCAGAAATGAGATTAATGTACATGATCAACCGACATTTCTTGTGAAAAGTCCGGAAACGTGTAATGCCTTCCAAGGTCTTATGTATCTTTCCCGCTCCCTGCGGTCGAGAGCAATGCATGCACCGTGTCGTCTGTCGACCCTGGACTCGTTTATTGATAATTGTGGCTTGTATGATTTAAATTGGAGCACTTTAGGTTCGTATTGTTTAGCAAATCTGAGTAAGATTACATTTGACCAAGATCTATTGCTATAATTTATTTAGCGGGGAAATTGAATGCATATACAAACTTATCTTTTTTTGTAAGTTTTGGAAAAAGGCACTGAAAGCATTTTTACTGTAATTGTTTAAAAAAAATGCATAATTGTTTGAATAAGTGGTTAAACTAAAGTTATACATATTTCCTGAACACACCCCGAGAGTTGTACATATCAATAAACACTTTAACTAAGTGTTCGTCAAGAACAGAATGTATTGTTCTATTTAATTTTACATCAACCCAGTATTCTCGCGGTGCGGATAAGCTCGCGGTATTTCATTAACGTTGCTGGCATTTATATAAAAAAAATCTTAAATCAACAGGCGTTTTGTGTGATGGGGTATTACGGAATTCAATAGCTGAAGTATTCATTTGATAAATGGAATTTGTTTACGAACATATGTCAAAGCAAACCATAAAGATTATATGTATTCCGTGGTCGAATAAGTTCACGTTTCGAATGTGTCCACGATTTGTTTTATTATAAAAGCAATGTAGATACGGCATAAATGTTGGGGAATAAATATGAATCCAGTTCCTGAGGATCTTGAGGCTATATCAAATATATTAAATGCCTCGCTTTGCTTGTAATACGGACTTCGAAGAAGATGTTTCTATACAGCTTCAGATGATATAAAATCATATGCCAAATATGTTGTCGCAATTGCTTTGTATTTATTACTTTGGTAACGCAGCAAGTCCAATTAATGTGTCACATGAATAAATATCAGCTGCCTGGTCGTGAATCAGCATGGCTACGACGATGCTATTAGTGTGTCCTTCAATGGTATTATAAAAAAGTATATAATGATTTTGGTAACCGCTCCTAATAAATATTAACAGAATCTTAATTATTGTCTTAGGTACTCGTTAGTATATCGTTTACTATTATTTTAATATTGTTACGAAACAGTCTCGTCATATGAATAATCGTTTAATAATCGTATCGATTTAAATGTAATCGTTTAATTTAATTTGCGTTTAACCACGATTATACAAATATGACAACATTCAACATGCCGTTTATATTTACCAATGGTCTAGGAGTTGACGTGGTGGAAAGACGTTGATACAAAACCTATAACGCTCGGTTGTAACAATACACTCAATACATTTTGACTGTATTTATTTTCATATTTATAAAAACACATAATATGTGTCTTTTTTCTTGTAACGATGAGCTGTTGTTTTTATAATAAAACTAACTTTAGAACAATGGTTTTCAAAAATATGACAAGCCTGTCAAACATGCCCATATCAGGTATTTTAGATGTGGGCATCATGAAAATGACGTTTACTGTATAATTGTGTATAACCAATCGTGTAGAGAATTTACATGGTGATTATCAAATCTTTTCCTGTCACATGCCTTTAAATCAGCCTGATTACCTGGTAACCTAATAACCCAGAAGTTATTTGGCTAGTTGACCACGTGAACTCGAATATCCGTCAGTCGTTCTCCGGTGACGGACTACGTTTTTCTATTAATAAAATACCAAATACATGAAGAGTACTATTACCTTTGAAATTTATTTAGATGCATCAAGATAGTTATCGTTTATGAATATATATATATATATATATATTCGAACCAGCTTTCCGTATTTTATTTGCATCACTTGATTACGCAATTAATATATCGTGTGACGTCATTTCGGTGACGAAACATTTTGGGACAACAGTAGATGGTTTTTAACAGTAAAATATTTGTTTAAAGCATCGAACGAATCAAAAACGTATTTCGGATTGTGTGTTTGTCATGCATAACACCTTTAGAACAGACACTGGACGTGTATATCGTTGTAACGTTATTGTTATTAGAATTGGATTAAAGTTACCATTAAGGTAAGCGTGTCGTTAATACTAGTTTTTTTTAATCCTGTCAAAACTTAAATAATGGCATTAATCTAGTCTACAGTACAGTTTCAGCTGCAATCGATATTTAAACTATCCAAATAATGTGCGACGTGTAATTATAATTATTTCCGATTTTTGTTTTATTTGTGGCTCAATTTCATTTATAACCGTTGACTTACAATGAATGTGCACACCATTTTGTTCAATTGAATGTTCAAATAAAATTGAGTTCTAGTTTTGCTGTTGCATATTTTTTCAAATTCTAACAATACAAATATCTCATTCTTGATTCGTTTTTAATTTCTTCACATATTTTCAATAGAAACGTATTAAAAGGAACGGTTTAATTTTGAACTAATTTAGACGTGACACAATCGGTAGTTATTCGGTCGTTAGGAATGTTGCGTGCATGTAGGAGGCATGACAAGAATAATTATTTTGTTATGTCAATAAATCATTTGTCTTTGCTATTTTTTGTAAAGGTATAATTCAAAATGTTGTAAATGTGACATGATAAATAGAATAATATGTTGGTGACGTGGATTGAGAATGGTTATCTGGCTCGTCGGAGGATCTTATCGAGTTCGCCTTCGGCTCACCCGATAAATTCCTCCACCTTGCCAGATAGCCATTCTCCATCCACGTCAGCAACCTATTATTCATTATTTATCTTCCATTGCAAACCACGTTCTGATAGGTCGGTGGTAAGTGCATATATATGTCTTGGACTACTTTTACTGCAGAATCACTCGTTGCGTTATCTGTGTTAACAAGATCTCTCGACATATATAGCATAAACACGTATCATCATTCTGATATTAATTATTCACTGTGAACACTACATTTTTATAATTATGAACATAATGCACTTTAACGTGAAAGGATCACGATATGATTTGACAAAAGAACATCTAAGTGTGATAAGGGTTTACCAAACTGAATCAAACCATTGAACATTGAAACTGTCATGTTTAAATCGACGTTGATTCATTTGATTTGATAGTCTTAGGGTGTATGTAAACTTTTGTGAAACACATACAATGGTAGTATTGATCTCTGACGAAGTTAATTTCTCTTTAACTGTGTATGGTTAAAAAGACTCGTAGTGTTTATACTGTTAGCGGTAAGCTATATGTCTCTTGCCAGTGTATTTTGATAGTGTTATTTAAGAAAACTGTATCGCGGTACAATATTGCGGTTAAATTGTCAGTATGTGTAAAATCAAGTGTCCAAAGGTTACGACGTAATACGATGCAAACAACGGACGTATATGGACGTCGGCCTGTCATTTACATGAAATCATACAACAATTAATGGGCTGCATGTTATCCGAGACATAACTACTCCTGGTTTGGTTTGATGTTAACATATGGTGTCTTTTTGCCCAAATGACAATGCCTGCTCGACAGACGAATAACAAATATTCATCACGGTATTCGTTTATAACATCTGTGCCTGCATATTTGCATAAATGATTCCCCAAATATTTGTAACGTTACAATAAGCGACATAGTTTTAAGCTACAGTTTGAAGTTCCATACGATCAATATGGTAAAAGTCGGATGGATTTATCCCTGTCTTAAACGAAGCTAGCATCCATACTGCCCATTATCATGATTGGGTGCAGTTTAATATCAGTTAAACGTTTGAAACAAATTCGTCTGACTTATCTTCTGTTATCGCATTCTGTCCTCATACACTATCAGCGTCTTGATTACAATTGAGCTAAGTTCGCGTAAAATTCCAATCCAATGGCCACTTGAACTTTAAATATTTATGATAGTATGGTATCCACCGGATTGTCGTATTTAAAAATTGATATACAGTAGTTCAATCGGCCAACCCGATATTTAGATAAACTATCGCTGTTTCCTGAGAACACGTTTTACAAATGTTTGGATGTAAAAGGTTTTGAAAAAATAATGGCATTTAGGCGTTTCCTTATTTTGACTGTCCTATTTCATCCAGTATGTATTTTTAGTCGTCACTACATACAATATCAGACACATACACATTAAATAGCAACCTGATCAATTCTTGCCAGACCAGCAATCGTGCAAAAACAACAAATGCACACAATATATTTGATTACAATATAAATTAATTTGTGAAATAGACTAAATGTCAATTTTATTGAATATCTAAACTAAGTATATGAGGTCATTCTAAGTGCACTCTTACTCGGACTAACATTAAAAAGAATACTTATTTAAATATATTGGATATTTCATTTTAAACGGTAAGTTGGACTATCGAGACAACATATCGCTAAGTCGATTGTCGAAACTCGTGGGTAGTCAAACGCTTCGTCTCTCAAATTGCACGAAATATCGATCCATAAATGCTAACACAATCCTAATATGTTCCACTTCTAAAACATAAATATGTTACAATTACGTCACAAAACAGCATTGAATATAAAACGACAGCAAATACTTTTACAGTAGGTTTAATTCAACCACATTTTTTATTTATAGCCATGAAAATACTCATCTTCGCTTATCTTTCGCAGGTAGTCCTTTGCTTTCCATGTTTGTTTTGTATCATAACCTGAAACAAAAAAAAATGTGAAAGATTAAAAACAAATAATATGCGTCACAAGCGGTCACAATCGTTTTTTTACGGAGAACTCCGGAGATAGCAGACGTGTAACGATTGGATTAAATATATACACTTAAAACTCCCCAGATTGACGGGCGCATGATGCCCACAGTCAACTGGTGTTTAAAGCAAACAGAAGATGGTGCACTTCTAGGATAATTGTAAGACGGCGATATATTTCAATTATTGAGTAAGTAGCTATTTAAATAATTGTGCATGGCGCTCTACAAACATGCCGCATTTTAATATGCATGTATCGTTAAATTATACTCATGAAATGATGCTTATGTAAAAACAAGCTTTAAACCTTCATTGTCTACATTTAACATTATGAAATAGAGCGTGCTTTTAATCAAATGAACAACCGTTTAAACAGAAAATATTGTTGTCATATTATGAAAAAAATGTTTTAATAAAACTAGTGTTATTTTTCCAAGCCAATTGATTCGATGTTGATTTATTTAACACAAGAGCTTAACTTATTTTGGCATGTTTAAAATGGTGTCTTCTGCAGTATAAAACTAACTCACTGTTTAACGGATTAATGACGGCTCATATTTCAAAGTATGTGTATTTCAAATTATGTGGATAAAGTATAAGTAGTATAAGGTAGCGCATTTTTTTAAGTGGGTTATCTGCTTCGATTTATCAATCTGGTTGTTTTATAGAACGTAATATTAGATTTTACAAATTTGCTAAAGGCGGTCGTTTTGTTTTCTTAATACATATTTGTATTTCAAACAAAGGCGGTGCAAAATACTTTTGCCGCCAGTAAAACCTGGAGATAATCGCTTAAACATTGAGGTATGCAAGCATGTATCCTCACTTGACATATTTATTAATCATTCCTGAAGTATTAAAACTAAAAAAATTACTAAGAAATTCAAACTAAATTTTATTTTCACCGTTGTCATCAGCATTTAAATTAAATCGTCCTAATGGATCGGTATTGGATACAAAGTTCTTCGCAAACCATATTTATTTATATTTATTATTATTATTATCATCATTATAATTATTATTATTATTATTATTATTATTATTATTATTATTATTATTATTATTATTATNATTATTATTATTATTATTGTTGTTGTTATTATTATTATTATTATTGTTATTATTATTATTATTATTATTATTATTATTATTATTATTATGATTATTATTATTATTATAACAATCTCAACAATATGGCGATCAGGTCAATGAAAATTGCGGTTGGTCAGTGCCAACATTGCTTTTTATTTGTGTATGTTTCTTTTCTTTGGCATCACTATTGCATTGTCTTGAAATATAGCTTATTATCATTTTGTGCAGGGTCTCATAAATAACGATGGCGAGCCTTGGGAGTGTGTTCACCGACAAAAAGGTTAACAATTTGCTGAAGGCAAGGTTCGCAATCAATATAACAAATGCCGGCTTACAGGCATTCGTTGACATAGAAATTAAAAACTTTCAAACTGATATTTTAAAATCCGTTTTGTCAAAAGTTAACCATTCAATGAATACAACATGCACCAATTGTTTTACTGCAAACCTGTTGAAATGCCCCACACAGGGCATATGCATCACCATGGCTACCACACTGATACAGGTGTGTTTCTTCAATTCTATGATATTAACAAACATATACAGATTGGGCAAAACGTTATCAATAATATACTGATTTTGGTACTTTTGTAATCGCTCTTACTAAGAGTTAACAGTCCATGTAATTCTTGTCTTAAGTACTCATTATTTGTTCGTAAAACTATTCTTTAAATATCGTTAAAACAAATTATCTTTATATGAGAATTCTTTCATACATCTAATCTTCTTTAATTCATTCGTTTGATATAATTTGTGTTTTTACTTAGATTATATTTCCAAAACCTAAGATGTCATTCAACTTGCCGTTCATATGTACCCTATGTTCTAGTAGTTGACGTGGGCAAAGACCTTGACACGAAACTATAACGCTCTGTTGTAAAAGTAAACTCAAAACATTCCTTATAACATTTGAAATGTATTGATTTATATATCAAATTTTAACATAATCGTCTTTTGGAATGATATCTCGACAACCAAGAGCAAAGAAAAGTACACGTTATGTAGCCTACATTTCTGAAACGATGAAATGTTTTAGTTTACAATACAAATTAATTCATAAAAATCAATCTAAAATCTGAAATGCCTATCAAATATATCTATTTCAGGTAGTGGAAATGTGGGTATGGTCAAAACGACCAAAGACTATCTTTCTAGAATTTCCTAGTTTCATTAACAAATATTACCGCCATTGCAAACCTCGTGCTGATAAGTCGTAGGTCAGTGAATGTTCATACCTGTTTTTACTGACAAATCACTCTGTTGTTAGCATATGCTAACATGATCTCTAGCTGGTTATAACATGTTTATGTACGATCATTAGAGAATAACTCTTAATTGTGAACACTGCATAAATCTTAACGTTAAAGGCTAAAGATAAGTTTTGACAGTAAAACCATCTCAACGTAATTTATTTATTTGAAATGGATTTCTGGGGGTGTATGCAACATTTTGTGAAAACACCTGAAATGGTAGTATTGATCTCTGACGAACTTAATTTATCTTTAGCTATGCGTGGCTTATAAAAGACTCGTAGTGTTTAGACTGTTGGCGGAAAGCCAAATATCTGTGTTGACAGTGTATTTCCACACTGTTATTTAAGAAACCCGTATCGCGTTTTAATATTGCGTTTTAAGAATCAGTAATTTAAAACTAAAGGCGTCCAAATCTTAACAGCTTAATATCTCCTGTTTTTACATCTTGATCAGTAAGGATAATAAATGCTATGCATAAACTTATAGTTGAAGTTTCATTTTGATTCATACCAAAAAAATCTAGTTACAAAATATATGTATTACTTCCAACTTATCATACTCTCATGTACTCCTCTGGTTATCACACCTGTCACACCGACTATCTCCGAAATGCGCCGGCGATTTAGTTTAAGAGCACTGGGTGTCACGGAATTAGATGACGCTTTAAATGCGACCTATTCGAATATTCGTTTGCAATAATTCGAATATATTCGAATATTCGATTTTTAAATCTTTGTTTAACACTTACCGTCCGGAGCAAAGTACTGTTCCGGATTGCCACAAAAACAACTTGTAATCGTATCTTATATGCAGCTTTGAAAAAGAGGATATAGTAATCATTTCTCAAAACGAGAAATGGCAATTATGCATTTTTTTATTATTTTCACTTAAATACTTTTAATGTTCATAAGATATAAGGTATTTCTGGTAAATATATTTTATTTTAATAGTTGAAGATTCGTTCCCATCCCTAAAAAAGAACTCAATCAAACGCTTGACAATTTGTGAACAGTCAGATTTAAATCGTCATTGATTTATTTGAACTGATCTTCCGAGGGTTCATGCAAATTTCGTGAAAACTTTGAAATGGAAGTATTTATCTCTGGCGAAGTTTATTTCTATTTAACTGTGTATGGTTTAAAAAGACTAGTAGTGTTAGCGGAAAACCCAATGTCTTTTGACCGTGTTATTTAAGAAACCGTTTTTGCGGTTAAATATTGCGGTTTAAAGAGTACTGTCAGTTACTCGAAACTAAAGTGGTTCAAATCTGCACAGCTTAATATCACTTCCGTTTTTAAATATTGTTTGTTTATAAAAATAAATCTAGAAAACAAATATGAATATAACTTCAAAATTAACTCATTTCATCGCGATTTACTTTTATGTAACCAAAACTATATCCCTGGTAATCGCACCTGTGACATCGACAATATCTTAACCTGCGCCGGCAATTTATTTTAAGAGCACATGTTGTCACGGAATTACACTACGCTACTAATCAGATGTAGATCGTAGATATATTTCCATCACCGGTTTTTCTGTTTTTCGATTAGTTTTTCCGTCTTTCCGTAATATTGGATCCCTCATCAATACATTAACGTATATACAACGGTACGCATATAAATGGCAATGTAAGTTTAATGCACGGACCTTTTTACACTAGAGGTCAAAGTCAAGTCGATGTTTATAAAATACAACACGATCTTATAGTGTAAATACACAAACGGCCCACATTGTACTGATGGCTGACGGCCATATGTGTCAATACCTTTCCCTTCCATCTGTCCGTGCACAAACATTGACAATAAATCGATGGGTACATACAATATAATAATGCAAATTTGTCTGCAAATGCATATTGGAAGTGATGCTGATATTATACATGATTTTTATGTTCTGCTAAATTTCAGTTTGAATGCCAAGTTACCTTGAATTTAAACAAAAATTACACTTTACATCGCAATTACTCAAATATTCACCAAAATACTTGTTAAACAAATTAATTAATATATGCTTTACACGTCTGAAAAACCAAACAAAGCACTTTTGTCTGGTGTAACGAATGTACTCTGAATTGTATGAAACTTCAGATGTTTAAAGGTAAAGGAAAAATAATTAATATGAAGGTTATTAACAATCGTTAATTCATAGGCGCATCCATCTGAGGAAAACTTCTGTAATTCTTGCAATATCTTCAAAAAAATGGTATTTTATTAGTTCAATAGTTTGCATCATTTTACTAATTCTTGAGAAGAAGGTTACTGCATCTAATTATGTAATCAAAAGGCTTCTTTTAAAGTGTTGTGTTGAAATTACGCATACTGTGATTCATGTTCAGTGTTTATGATACACAGCGGTAATATAATAATGGAGGCTACACACGTTACAGTTCATCGGTAATTAAATCCATCCAACAGACTAAAGATGTCTTTACTACTTTATAACAACGTTTACAAATGAAAATTTACAATTATCATTTGTGTTACCTTGCTAATTTCTTTGCTCTTGTTGCATCCTACACAATTCATGATTAGCGCAATAGGTTCAAAATACAATCCTATCGAGTTAGCAAATTACGGTGGAATTAATCTCGCTTACATTCCATCATCATGATTGCCTTAGTGAAAACTTCACTGGCGTGAAATGTAAGTTTAGTTAAACATCATTTCATTTTATATAATTTCTTTTCTCACCTACTGTCCTCACTCTATCAGCACCTTGATTACAACCGCGCATTAATTTTTTGAATGCGAATAACGATCACATTCATATTGCACGATGAATTCGCTTATGACTTTCCATTCATGGCCATTTGAACTTAAATGTGTATACCATTTTGTCATTTAGCGGATTTTCGTATTCAAAATTGATTAAAATCAATAGAGCAACCCGATATTTAGATTCACCGCCGACTGAGTAAATAGAAACGCATGTATTTCATTAAATAAACGATATTTAAAACTGCGATAAGAAGCTAGATTCACTACGGCGTCTTAACGGCTTAAACACTTTTAAAATGGTTCAATAATATGTTCATTATATCTCATATTGCGTTGATGTTTGTATGCTGTATAGAAGATTGGAATTAATTGAAGGTAAGTTTTTCATATGGTACTATGGTGTTGTATACCAACAAAGTGTGCAATGGCAATGGGGGGAAAGGGTATTAAAATGAGAATTATAAGCCTTATTAATTTATTGTTTTATAATATGTGGCCGCTATTTAAAACAAATCGCTGTTGGCTGACAACCAGTTTTATAAATATTTGAATTTATCACAAATACGTTTTGACAAATGTAACGGCATTTTGGAATTGCGTTATTTTGACTGCCCAATTTTATCTAGTATGTATGTCTGCCTTTGATATTTCATTTTAAACTATTGTTTGGACTATCGAGAGAATATATCGATTGTCGACACTTTGTAATAGTTAAGATCTTCATCTCTTAAAATTGCATGTTATACCGATCCATAAAAGCATAGAAAATACAAATAATATGTTCCACTTCTTACAAATAATTATGTTAATTTTACATTACAAATCAGTATTTAATAAAGAGGAAGTGAATCACGATCCAATTTTTTTAGCAGTTGCCATGATCGTCAACAAATACAGTATCTCCTTTATTGCACCCTTTAAGTTAAAGCTCTATGTCTCCCTTCAAACATGGCAGCAAATACTGCTACATTAGTTTTTATTCGCCAACATATTTTATTTAAAGCCATAAACGTACTCATCGTTAATTAACTAATACTAATGGAAAAATTAAAAACAAGTAATATGCGTCACAAGCGGTTAAAATCTGTTTACGGATAATTCCGAAGATCACAGACGTGAAAGGATTGGATAAAACATATACACTTCAGAATCGGGAGATTGACGCGCGCATGTTGCGCACAGGAAACTGATGTATCAATCAGACTGAAAATGGTGCACTTCGAGGATAAACGTTAGACGACGATGTTTTTTTTTTCAATTATTGAGTAAATAGTTATATAAAAAATGGTAAATGTATCTCAACAGGAATTCCGCATTTGAATAACACAATAATCGCTTAAGTATACATAAGATATTGTGTTTATTTTTAAGATAAGCTTTACAACTTCATTGTTATGCATTTGGGATTTTTTTTTTATCAAATGAACAATTTATTTTTACCAGAAAATATGTTTTGCATTATAAGGGAAAAGTTTGTTTTTTTTTGTAAAAGTTATTGTATTTTTTCAAGTAATTGGTTCGATGCTGATTTGTATAACACAATACTGAAGAAAAGCTTTACGGGTTATGACATGTTGAAAACGGTGTCTTTCGCAATCTTAAACTAATTCACTGCTTAACGGATGTTATGACGGCTTATATATCAATGTTATTTGATAAAGGTTTAAGAAGTATAAGGTACGTTGTAACGCATTTTTTAAGTGTGCGATTTGATTCGGTTCATAAAGCTGGCCGTTTTATAGAACATCTTATAAGATTTTACCAATTTGCTTTAGGCGGTTGTTTTGTTTGCGTAGCAAATATTTTCATTTCAAACACACGCGGAGCAAAATACTCTCGCCGCCGTTAAAACCGAAAGGTACTTGCTTGAACTTTGAAGTATGCCAATAATTATGAAAACTTGACAGATTTATACATCATTACTGAAGTATAAAAACGAAGATAATCTTCTCAATTTATCAGTATGAAATACGCATTTATTCGTGCATCATATTGTGAACACATATCTAACTTTATATATAACTCTTACGATAACTCTCCATGTACATCATTGATTTCTGGCAAAGGCATGTAAAGCTAGTTATAATAATAATAATAATTATAATAAAAAAAAATAAAAAAAAAATAATAATAATAATAATAATGATGATGATGATGATGATGATGATGATGATGATGATGATGATGATGATGATGATGATGATGATGATGATGATGATGATGATGACGATGATGATAATGATGATGATGGTAATTATCATTATGATTTATTAACAAAGTTTGATTTTACACTAAGAGTGAAGTTAACAAGACAATCAATTTAAATTGTATGATCAGTATGAAAACAACCTAGTAACACTTGATTAAGTAAATAATCAAGTCAAGTTTAATATATAATGCGAGTTAACACCAGTTATTTTTGTTATTCATGCATTTATGAATTACATATTTATCTTATAACTATAAAAAAAATAATCCTTTATTTGAATAATTTATTGTGTTTGCATAAATATGTAAAACTTATTTTTGGCTAGCCTTAAATCCCCGATTATTTGGAATAGCTTCTTTCCTTTTGCATTCAAAAATGTACTTTTTAACTTTCATGAAAAGTAAATGTAATTTACATTTGTATCACCAAGAAGGAACATTTTGCTGTTTATTACTTTTTGTATATTTGCGTTTTAAGCTTTCCGAGATATCTTCAATAAGTATTTTGACTGTGTTACAATCACAGAGTAAATGGGTAATTTATTCTTCTGACATTTTGCAAAACGTGCATGTATTACTATCCGACAAGCCCATTTAAAAAAAGAGTGACCTGTATCTGCCTTTAGTGAAACCAGTTTGGTCATTGTTTACTAATTTGTTCAAGGCTGATTTAAGTCTGTTAGCTATCGTTCCCGATGCTAGTTAATATACTGTGTTTAACAAGCAAATTGGTCTCCATTTTTTTAATTGTTAAGGCTTTCACTCCTTTGGAATACAGGTAATAATTCCCTGCTTTCGAGTTATTGAGAGTGACCCTATATTATATGAATAATTAATGCTTCTAACCACGAAGACACCCATTTGTTTCCAAAACACTTTTTTCCAAACAAAATTTGCAGAGAATCCATCGTAGCCTGGACTTTTGTCATTTTTCTTTTGTTTAAGCGTTAGTGACACCTCTTGTAAGAAATTTTAAAAAAAACTCTAACATGTCCGCCTCTAAATCAGTTAATTTTGGCACTTCATCATTTTTAAATCATATTTGAGCTCAAAGTTGGTTGTAGGTTGTTCTGAATATAAAATTTTGTAAAAGCAGTTTTGCTTCCTTAAGAATAGTTTCAGGTTCATATATAAATGTTCCATCTTCTCTCTGAATGCCAGATATATTTTTGGAGAGAAAATTACGTTTTGCCAAGTTACAAAACATTTAGTAGGTATTTCTCCATCTATCCATTCTGATCGGGAACGTATAAAGCAACCCTTCATAGTTTCTTGTCTAGTGGTTTATAGTTAATTTAATTAATAATTCCTTATTTTCTTCCGCCAGTGATTGCTCTAATATGTCAAATTTTGATATTAATATACTTTCGTGTGTTCTTCTTAATTTTGCTTTGTGACTTGAATAAGAGATGATCTTGCCTCTAATCTCCATTAAAAGTGTTTCTACGAAAAGTTGATCATTTATGAAAAACTGTATTTGGCTGTCTTCAATTTGCATTAACCGTGTCTAAATTATATATAGGAATGCAATATTGCCGTTAAATATCATCTATCACAGTCGAAATTACTGGCCAAAAATTCTATATCAGATAGCAACTAGTTATTGAATTTCCATAAACTTTTTCCATGTTTATTTTTTTCTCAACTTCTAACAATGTCGATAATAGAATGATCAAATATGTAGCTTGATTGTATTTGAGCACTTAATAAATATTCAATCATATTATTTGTCATAAGGAAAAGGTCCAGGCGGCCCTGTTGCAATGGGTTAGTACGTCCCCATGTGTTACCTTTTTTTCCCCATTTATAATCTAAATGTGTCCTTCAATTCCCTTTTAACTATTTCCCCAAATAACACGTCTATAGCTTTCCTATCACTATTTAAATGTTTATAGTTAATATAATCCAACAGTGGTTCAAGCACTAAATTAAAGTATCCACATATAATATACATAGTATTGCCAATTTTATCAATTGTATCAAATACTTGTTTATAAAAGGACGGGTTGTCTGTATTTGGACCATATAAGTTTAGTAAGTTTAGTAATGTGCACTGTTTGGAACAGTAACTGAATTTACTGTAATTTGTAATTTATGTTTTAATTAAAATGGCAACAACCCTCGAATTAGTTGACCCAAAACTATGAAATGAAGCAATCCCTACCCCATTGTGAGTATATATTTTTTCCATGTGTGCATTTCAGTGAACATATTGTAAACAATAGATAACATCATTAAGCTTTTTTTTATATAATTCATTACCTCAAATATCTTTCAACTATCGTTCGTAGTTCAGTCATTACAAAGGATTAAACAACATATTATAAGTGTGTGACCTCGGCTTCCTGGGTTCAATCCCCTCTCCTAGCGCATTAGAGTTTGGTTTCTTATTATTTTGAATTATCGTTACTATCTGAAAATTGGATATTTAGTTTATACGTGTTTTAGTTTCATTTTGTCGTGCCTAAAAAAAATACAATAATGTTACTCTCGTTTTGCATCTAATCATTGAGTAGATCAATGGTAATTAATTTGAATCGTATTCTCTTTTATTGCTAGTAATTGTAGTTCTTTAAATATATTTTTTTTGCATTTAAATATATCTTATTACAACTTATTATGGGTCAAATGTGATGTTTGGAGCCCTTTTAAAGCGGTTTATTCCACCAATGCTTTGCATTGACCGTTCATATGCGTTGGACGTAAATTTACTCATGCGTGAGTATTTGTTAGGCATAATTTGTATTACGTAAGTAACTAATGACGTGTGTCGTACCTTTTGGGCAATCTTTTCAATGCCATAAATAAAGATTTGTATATATATTTGACAGCCGCCGTTTCCGGAATATAACTAAATCATGGCTTGATATATTTTAAACATGTGTAGTACACATGCAGTATATCATATAATATAGATGACATTCGATTTTGGATAAAAAAATAATAACTGTTGACGGAAAAAAATGGCCCCTTTTTATTAACTTGCCGACTAAAACATCTTCGGAGTTTTACCCTTTTTGTAACTTAAAGTTTGATTACAAATTGTTAGCAGATGTTAACTCAAGATAGACTGGACGTATTAAAAAAGTGTCTGGTACACGTGTTTTATCATAAAATTCAAGCAGTGTCTGTTTATTTTGTTTACGGAGTGATGACCACGATTGGACTAGCATTATATGAAAACATTATTTCCCGCAAAATTACCGAATGGTGTAACCTTTTTTATTTTGTGTGTGTGTGTAAAGTATCATACAATTTCTCGTGTTCGTTTTAAGGCCCTTTTTAACTTACAATTCACTTAAGCATATTTTCGTATGATAACGTAAAGAATATTGACTTAATTAAATATACTTTACTGTTTTTAATTATATCATATTTTAGATGACAAATATCTTCGCAATGGCTCAAAATATTTTTAATCGCTTAAAAATCTTATTATGCGTTTAATCTTATCGATCGCTATTTCACAGTGATCACTCACAACACCTGAAAGCATCACGTTGATTTATTTAATCAAGTGTCTATGTTCAAGGACACATATCTCTGCAACAAAGAGCGTCTAACTTTACAATAAAATCTTGCAGACGTGTAAAAAGATGTAAATATCCATTATTTGCCTCAGATAATATGTACATAGCTCTTCAAAGAATATCACGACATGCAAAACAAGACGTTTCGAAGGCGATGACCAAAGCTGAAGCATGTTTTTTATATTTATTGTTGGTTTGCCTGTACTGTCCTGTACTGTGTTTGTCAACGTAGCCTTTTCATGTGCTTATTCTGCGCTTCGCGTTTTACACGTGAGAGGGTTCTATTCTGTCAGAAGACCAACACACCACTGTAACATATGAATTACTTCACACTACATGCGATATAAATGTTATATATCTATTTCTGACTGTATAATATATTTTTACATTTCATATTATTATTTATCATAATAATATATATTTATTTACACATTATTTACACATTTATAAATGATGACATGTTTGTGATGATCAATATAAATCATTAAACAATCTAATGGTAGTTATAGTAATATCAATTTATCTTCACACTACTTGTGATAAAAGTGTTTTGAAGAATTGTGATCATCATATGCGTACACATGCGTTACATGCTTATTAGAAAGGGATCAGTACTGGGGCCACTTGGAGAGAAGTGAAATTGATTGTCCGCTTTGATTGACTGACAGTTACAGTAAATGTCACCATATGACAGACATTCTTCCGATCTTTAAAACAAAAGGCTCCTGACTTTTTCTCTATATATAACTAGTTATAATAATTAGAATGATTTAATAAAATATAATGTATATCATGTAATTATATAATAATATTATTTAAAAAACATCTCCAAACTCCTGTGCTGTTTTTATCCTTCTCTTCCTACTGTGCAGTGTCACCTGGATTTTGAAGTTTTTATCAACTTTGGGCAGAAGTGTAGTACTTTCTCTGGCAAACTGGAGCTCAAGTTTCATTTTATCCAGCTTTGTAATATTGTTGAGACTTTCATCCACAAGGAACCCACGTTTAAGTTGTAATATTTGGATCGGATTTTTCAGATGATTATAAGTCAAATCAAAGATAATAATCGCCCATTTCTTATATGATAATCAGCCATATTTGAGATATATTTTTTAGGAGATTCACATATAGCACTAGTCAAGCCCACTTGAGTGGGAGATGCATTTTTCTGGAACCCAAGATTTAGTCTTAATAATGGGGATGGATAAGCAACAGTCCATAATAATTATCGGGGTGGTGCTAGCACGCAAAGTAAAACGCACATTTGGCAGTTAAAACTGGCCTAATCCTGAACAATATTTGTGGTCAATAGGTCAAGGGTTCGTATTCGGTGTTCGACCTTTTAAACGACGATCACCAACGTGGGTGTTAATAATAAATTTGATTTCGTTCGACCAAAGTATTTTTTTGTTATGATTATTATTTATATTAGGACTTAATTCTAGCGCGATATTGATGAATAGTGTACATGTGGGGATATTGTTGTTGTTGTTGTTGTTGTTTTAATAAACCATCTGCTCCGTCGGATATAACGGCATTTAAATTGGTTAAATTGGTTAATTCGCCACGATTATCAATATACGATTTTCGAACAAACTGTGTTGATTGTATGGAAGGTTGTTGTTTAATCGGCCTAGCAAGATCACATGCTAATCGTATATTCATCCATATTAGTCTTGTCACATGTTCGATTTTTAATTTAAATTTCAACAAGAGAAAACACTAAATTACAAATTGACATTCAAACAAATAGTAATATTACGTTGAGTAAGTGCAGTCTTTTTAATGAGAGGGTTCTTGGAAAGATAAATTCGCTATCAACCAATGCAGTTTTAGTGACCTTTCACACAAAAAGCGAGGTTAGTATAAAGTCTTGCTTCTGAAAGTAGTATGCTTTAGTTCATCTACTTATTTACTTTGAACAGAAGCGCACAAATGCAAGGGTCAATTTTTTCTTCTCAGTTTATATGTGTACAGTTTTATTATTTTATTTTATTTATTCGTTATCAACTGTCTAAATGTCAGCGGATAAAAGTGTATTTCTGAAATCTCATGGTAACGTACTGCCCCAAATGCTTCACCGGGCCAGTAATTATGTTATCAATTCAAATTGCACAGATGCGTCAATACTTTGTTAAATGTTTAAGAGAACGTTGAATCTTTACTATCATCGAATGTATATGCGTTTTTACTCATACCATGTGTATTAGTTATATACTGGTATCGTGCTATTACACGATGTTTTTTTATGTATTTATATGAACGCAATCATATGTTTATTTATTTAAACAACGGTTATCATACCTTCCTGAATGTTTTATTATGAATTTATAAAATTTCTGTCGCCGTGGGTGAAAAGTGTGCAGACAGACGGAACTCGAACCTTTCCTAGTTCTACAGGGTAAGCAGTGTAAATAGCTCATGCTTACGCTATTAATTTACAACTGCCCATTTTCAATCAGAAGTAAGGGCTAAATGGCCGTTAGAATTGATTCAAGGCAAATCGCCACACAAGTTATGACAACGTTTCAGTAAGCTATCCACACGCTCCTCGGATTTGTAGTCCAGCGATCTTCCAAATGAATTAGTCGACTCGTATCTTGATAGCTTTTATGATGCTTTTCTGAATAAGGTATATCTACTACACGTACCACACGGCTGAAAGTAACCACCTGACACCAAGATTTTAGTTTCACGTCAAACTTACGGACTAAGAACAAATAAACATGTGTTATAGTTTACATTGTAAATTAATAATCGAGACGAAACTCGCATAAGAGAGATATCGAAAGACCCGACACAAATATAAGTAAACAGGACTCGTGCTGTAAAATTATTTCCGTAACACTATTCAATATTGGCACCAACAAAAACAACAACAAAAATTAACAAACAACAACGCGGATTTCAGGTATTGCGGAAGATTTTAGGGTACAACATGTAATTAAGATATTTGATAACATAGACGTTCCAATAAATGTAGTGTATTATATTAGTTTGCACTTTTATTTAATTGATTATTTCAACAGTAATAATTATAAATAACATAGAACAATATCTTGTTCGTTACAAGGAGTAAATCTTTACTTCTCGGTAGTGTGTTATCTTAAGGCAATTCTATGCCACCATACATTTGGTATTTATATTGGTCAAAGTTCAATAATTAGTACACAGTATAACCTTTATCGTTATTTAAAATAAATATATATTTCAAACATTTTTAAATGCACTACTAAGTATCGAGAAATATATAAAAAGTATTTTTATTTTAATATGTAAATAACCATTGAGTGGCTGACGTCAGACTATGATAATTTGATCGCTTGATTGACTGCTGATGTCATACGGAGGATTCCGGAGATAGTCGATGTATCACGATTGTGACCGCGCATATTGCGGAAAGACTGACGAGATTGTTCATTTTGCAAAATGCATACGACGATACGATTCCAGTGATAAAGTAAGTTTTTTACATTCATAATCATGTTTACGACTATCATTTTGCATTTTACTTCAATTAATCTTATACTTTATAGACAAGCTCTTTAACGATTGTCACTCATACTTTCTCATTGAAAATATTTTGAAATCGAAAGTGCATGATGAAAATTAACAAAAAACAAATCACTAAAATTAATTAAAATATCTTTTATATACTATAAATGTGCAGTTAATATAAACTCCTTGAAGACATAAACACTGATGGGATGTTGGAAATGTGTTACAAGAGCTTTCAAAATCATGTACTGGATTTGAATCAGTCACGTGACATAAATGACTTTGGTATGCCGGTTGTAAATGTAGGTCACCGCTAAATCATCGGGGTGGATTCGAAATGGCGGACTTTGTTCGTAAAGGTTGGATCGTTCACTTATCAAAATCTGCAAGATAGTTTTGCACATCATCATCATCGTCATCATCATCATCATCATCATCATCATCATCATCATCATCATCATCATAGAAAATAATAGGTTAGTGTTGATTATAGATCAGGTTTATCATGCGGGGCTTAGAAAACAAAAAACACGAGCCTTGGCTATCGCCTTACTGTTACATTGCCCAAATACACATATTCTAATGTCAAGATCATAACTCTGTCTTTGGACAGTTTTAGTTTATTAACTTTCTATCCCTTTCAGTGTTTAAGCTATACACAAAAACTAATAATGAGAATGCATAATTATCATGCACAGTATGTTTTATTACAATGAATATAATGACATTTATTGTTGTAAACTTGTCAAAAACTGAACTCAAAACATTTTGGATATTGTATTTCGAATTTCTTTCGTGTAATATATTGGTACGATGTAAATGTTTCATACAAAGAAGCAGGATGTTCCAATGGTAAATTGATGAACACTCATAACGATGATAAAACACATCAGTAAATATCTCGCAATAAATTTGTAAAGAATGTACAATGTTTTGTGTGAACATGATACGATCAGGAGTGGTTTTAAAGATAAATTACGCAAACCATTTGAAATGTGGAGGTTTAACAACGATTTATGATGACTTTTTATGGAGCTCAGGTGTTCAGTTACCCAGTAGACGCCATGCATATAATTTAAGTTACAAAGCCACATTTTAAATATCCAAATACTATACCACGATTTTCAGCTTTAAGGAATGTCGAATGTCGCATGTTAGGGTATTCATTACCTAAAGGGATAGCTTGAGTTTGTCGGTAAGAATAAATACGGTGGGACAAGATCGATACAATATTTTGTTAATCACCTTGTATAGTGGAAAAGCACCATATCCCCGAATCGTGTGGGATGTATTTGTTTTGTGTCCAGTGGACTTAGGGAAGATGCCAATATATTGATCAATGAGGTCTGCGTTAAGACTGAACGTATTGTAAAAGTCACAATACAGCATTAAGTGATTTTTAGCTTTGAAAGTTAATCCTGAGACGTCGATTCTTATTAGAAATTTTAATACAGTTGGCCAGCAGCGGCCAACGATGAAACATGGTATTTCATGCTTCTTGAAGTTATACTAGTGTGTACAGAAAATGAGTTGTTTTAATAGACTGCACTCTGAACCGTCTAACTGTATAAGAATATACCATAGCCATGGCGGAACTTTAACATCATCTAGTACACATGTTGGCAACACTAATATTATCTGAACCACTTATACATCCTAAACCAAGGTTAATGGTTACAGTTACAACTGGAAAATGATTGACATTTTGCTTGTCTTTGTGCTTTCCTGTAACTGTATGTAAGTTCAAATTGACAACTTCAATGGTACACTGATTTAGAGACCATTTAATACTCATGCATTTCGTAGACAACACACATACATGTACTTATAATTTATTGCAATTTTCTTCTCAATACAAATACGAAATTTTATTACCGAATATACTGAAAATATGAACTTTTTTCAAGTAATGGTATATACCAGTCGTGATATTCTAATCAATATAAACTAATTATTGTAAAACAATACGGTATTTTAGAACTTTTCTGTTTTCGTCATTCGTGGTTTACAGTCCCTTTAAGCGTGAGCAATCATATGACGCACATCATTATCCTATTACATCCTGTAGAGGGCAACATGGCTAGATTACTATGTTTAACATGAATAGATTTTTTTTTTCATTTGTGTTAAAAGTGAAAATTCATAGCTAAATAGTATCAAAACAAGAACACTGAAATAGACCACACTATTTACAGATGGGGAAAAATAAAACTTTTTTTTATAAAAGAAAACGTATGTTAAGATTGAATAGAAAAAGGGTTTTTATTGAAAGCAACTAGATTGTGTGGTTTGCATATCAATGATATTTTATTGTCATATTCTGTTTATAAATTCATATCGTATATTTCATTCTTAGAATTCATAGCATGACGTCCATGTTATAAACCGGGTAAAAAGTATAATAACATGTCGGGACGGTTTTACGTATAAGCTTTTTTGAAAACATATATAGAGGATATTTGTTTGTTTCGGCATAAGTGTTCATTTTAAGCTCATATGAGCACATATTGCTCATGGAGAGCTTTTAGGATATCGTGTTGTATGCTAAAATACAAGCCAATCCGGGTAGGGCTATCGTCAGTACTGTACTACCTGGCATAATGGTGAGCTTTAATTTCTGGAAAATCACTTAGATGTGAAAAGCATGACAAGGAAAAGCGTATAGGTAAATAATAACCGTCATATGACGTTAATAGTTTGCAACAATCCTGAGACTGTAATAACGAAATACTTCTTCCAAACAGTCTATATTTAAACATAGTTAATTGAAATCTCTGTAATGTATCTCTTCATAACAATGGAACACTTGTTTGATTGTAAGTTAATTGTAACTGATGTTATAAACATTTCAAGAAGTTGACAGTAAATCTAAGTTACTTTCAGTAAATCTAAGTTACTTTCCTCTCAAAGTGTATTAAAGTAATTCATGAGACGTGTTCACATATGTTTGTATTTGTGAAATATGTCTTTAAATGGATTAACTTAAATGAACAAAACTGAAATATCTTTAATAATTTAAAATAATAATAATAACAAGGAAAACGATAAATAAAAATAGGCCTGTCCTGGGGTACGAATCCGGGATCACTAAAAGCTACATCAAAAAGCTAAATCTAACGCACTACCAATACACCATGCATGCTTTTGAATTTGAATTAGGTTAAACGCTTTGTTGGAAATACACGTTTGTGCTTAAACGACGAACGTATAATTTAAACGTGTAGACAGGAGTGAAATTTTGCTTGTTTGAGAATATATACATTCTATTTCAATCAATGATTATTTTACTTGTCACTTTTCCAAACTGTGGACAAGTGTGTTTGATTTCAAAACGTCAAACGCGTTAGAACATTAAACAATTTAATAAACAGTTGTTTAGTCATTTTTCATAAAAAAGCATTTACTTTACAAGTTGTAAACGTTTGTCATTCAAGTAAACCTAAAACAAAACATCACCATATAATCCATAGGAACAGATTGTTTGACGCCATTTAATCTGCTAAATCTTGTGTAGGAAATTGGTTATATCTCTACTACTAAGTATGAGGGTGAATTCTTGAAGTTGTGATCGTCAACTCCCCCAATAATATTGACTGAAAGTGTTTTTTTTAATATTCCAGTTTTCTACGCAGACTTTACTTTTATATAGCAGTTTACAGTTCTTTGCTTTGTACACATAAAAAAACAAATAGTTCAGCCATATTAATGCATTTCAGTGTTTTTTTTTCCGCTCTATATGGATTCCAAGGCCAGTTCAATCACAAAATTGACACTCACATTAAAGCTTTAACTGTTCTTCCATTAACCAGTTTCATTTCTACACGCTTGACCAATATTGTGTTGTTTTCTTGTTCAGATGTTAATGCTTTTAAGAAGGCATGTTTCGGCCCTGAAAAAAAACAACAACAACATGAATTATCGTATTATCAATTTCTTTATAATAAAAGCAATATTTAATGACTTAATTAGATACTTTCGAGTATAATTATTTACTTAAAACATTGTTAAATTCGACTGGAAAAACAACTTGGAAATACCCTAAGATATTCAACTGATAAAACAACTCTGAAATGCTCTCAGATGCTCACTTGCTTATTTTAAATTAAGTAAAAAGTGTTTTAGGTAAAAAGACTTTCAAAGTCTTGCATTTTACAGGTTGGCTTCTTACAAATTTACGAATCCGAAAAGAACTCCTGATAATTAATATAATAAATCATACATTGAACTAATGTTACTTGCTGTTTGAGCATTTGGGACAATGCATACAATTATTTTCATTAACTTTTTTGACACATGTAAATAAGATTGAATCATTCGTGAATCATATAATTTTGGTTTTCACATCATCGCTATAATTACACAGCATTCACAGCTAAGAATGTATTAACGATCATTGACATAATCAACAAAAAAACAATGTAGTGCACATTGAAACAATTATTAATATATAAATTCAAATGTTTACCATTACCATACCACGGAACGCTCTCATGTCCGTGTTTATGACGACATGTTTTAAAGGCATGTGCTTCAATCATGCTTAGCGTGGCTTTACACAGGCCCGTTGTTTGTAAATAAGGTGGATTTATTTTCTTCTTTTTTTCATGCCAAGAGACAATAAAATTGCGTTCTACATGGCAATGTGTTAAACATAGAGGATACTATGTTCAGTCAAAACACATATTTTTATACCATGTTCAGAAAGCCAAAAATACCAGTAACTCAACAAACCCATCATAAAAATAGACATCAGTAAAAGAAGCACAAACACACATTTTCCAAACCTCATGCAACCAATACTTGATACATAATGAAGGTTACTCTATCCATCTTGAATTTTATAAAGCTTTATTTGGAGGTTGGAAAACGCCTAGATAAACGGAGAATATTAAGATCGTTTCCTGTGAACCCGTAAAGCTTGATTGTTTCATATGTTAAATATTATAATATAGTGGTCATCTACAAAGAATGTTCAAATGATGCACGTTTGTTAAAAGCTGGCGGTGCCCCAGGTTTAAAATGCTTGATTTTGACTTGTGTAGCTGAATTAGTTTTAAAAGAACTTATCTTAAACGAAATTGTACAGATGTGTTATATTTGAAATGTAGCATCACAAAGTGGACTTCTACCAAGTTCGTAAAAATCATTTCCATGTGGTCAAAATTGCTCTTTTCGTGTGGGTAGGGTGAAATGCTCTTAATTGACTAACATACTATTTTTAAAATAACGTTCAGTTATAGGGTATATGCTTATAAAATATTTTCACTTGATTCTAACGGCTTAGGTAAATCATGCAAATTTGTGTCTCCGATCGTATGCTACAGTTATTCATATACATTATTAATCTTCTTATTTCTAACTCTCTAAATTTAGAAATATTGAACGCGTTTATAATCTTTCAATTTTCCCGATAAACTCACAATTAAAAATATTGAGCATTTGTATTGTCTTTCGATTTTTTCGCTGCATTGTTACATCAATAAATGTATGTAAACATTTTCTTAGCTGCGCCGCACAAATTCAAGAAACAAACAATAACTCTTTGCCATAGAGCAAGTTTATTTCTGCAATATTTTGTCATGTTTTATCATTATTTCAGGATCACTTTTATACTGTCTGATGTCAGACGAAGACTGCAAATGCCTTCTTGAAATTGATTTATGAAGAGTTTGATATATCACAATGGCGAGATTCAGGGATTTTTTCGCAGACGCGGAAATAACCAACTGGTTGAAAGCATGGCTTGGACTCAATATTACCAGGGCTGGCTTACTGAATTTTGTAGACAACGAAACGAAGCAACTCAAGACAGATCTGTATCAAAATGTAATTTTAAATAAAAACCTTCCGTCGACTACAGCTTGTACTTCTTGTTTCACTGCAAATATGCTGAAATGTCCAACTAAAGGCCTGTGTAAAAGAACAGGCAAAACATGTACAACGGCGCATGCCGATCCGCCCAAACAGTGCAGACCTTGTCCAACAAACAGAATATGCGACGGCATTCGTGATGAAATAATAAAGGCCCATCGATTCTCAAGTCCTTCTTGGAAAAATACATCAGCAGAACAATGGACTTGTAACCACTGGGAAATTGCAAAGTGTTATATGCCTCCAGATGGATATACTGGAGTCAGCTCGATTCAAAATACAGATTTTAACGGAATAATAAATGTTTTGCTGAACTGTAAACATTTCGATGCCAAGTTTTCGTTCACAATAGGATCTGGTTTGCTGAAACAATCCTGTTTTTTAACACAGGTAAACATTCCAAACATTTTGATATGATCTTTGAAAAAGTATTGAAGGATGAGAATAAGTGAATACTAGGGCATTGGAATTCAGTAAACATTTAAACATTATTGAGTAGACTTACTTAAAAATATCGAACGCTTTTTTAAAGAGGTCTTTGTTGCTTTACAGCCTTATAAAACATGTTGTACATGAAGTTACTTAATTCAAAGTTAAATTGATCGGTTACTGAGTTGAATTCGACCAGTTTGTTTTCCTATTTTAGTGTATTAAAAAGACACAATTTTCTTTTGTGTTTGATGAGTCTTGCTTTGTTTATAAAACAACAACAGCAACACGTCAAGAAAACGACTGCTCCTTTCATTTTTGAATATGTTTCAATACAATTGTAAATACTTCTTTTTTAACAGGCTCGTGAAATAGGCAAAGCTGTCCGGCATTCTTCTACTTGCAAAGTGACAAGAGCTGACCTCAAGAAATTCTTTAAAATGTTCATTGGTATATTAACTGACTCGCGGCTTCTAGCTCAAGATCCCGGTGCTCAAGAATCAGTTAATAAACTAAAACAGGTAAATTATTTAAAAAAGAAAACGTCATTATGTTGGTTATTTTTTCGTTAAATGTTAAGTATTATTATGCATTCTTGAATGGAACTAATATTTATATACAATTTATTTAATTTGACAATGTGTTTGTATAACAACAGCTTCAGACTGACAGACTGAACATTGCTTCAGACGAAATGGTACAGTTGCTAAAGGACGCACAGGAGGTATTAATAGAGGCTAAAAAGGTGACACAGGAATCAAAAATTGAGATGAAGACCTATATAGAGAAACTAGAAGGACAGATACAGTTGTTAAATAATCGTGTAGACGAATGTGAACAGAAAATTCAACATATGCAAACCAGTAAAGAGACAGACTACAATCAAGGTGTTCTTGGTATGGTTAACGTTTACTATTGTTTTCTCTTCATTCAATAATAAGATGTTCAATTCAAGCGAGTATAAACGATCACATTATTTGTATAGATTTGCATAGTAAATAAATTCAAAACTGAAATCTCTGAAATCGCAACGGTCATGGTTTTAAATATTTGGTGTGTCTTCTTGTCCCTTAGTCCTCTACTAAGTTTGTTCAAATAATAACCCTGTTTTTAAAACTTGAACTGTCTGAGGTGTGTGGGTGAATTGTTTTGTATTGACTTCAGATTGTGATCCTTTTCAAACGCTCTAAGATATCTTGGCCTTCTTGACAGGAATTGTGCAAGAGATGTTTCGGAATATTGCCAGTTCTGCAACACATTTTGGTTCACATCTTGGACTTCAGCGGGTTTAACGATATGGTTTATAAGTGGTTCACCGAAGCTTTTGGTTTAGTGTCTGTTTCTTTGAACGGAATGATACTATCATTTGACCAAAATTCTTTAACGCGGTCTCTTTAGTACATCGGTCGCCTACCTTCAACAGCCACACTTCACTTCACAGGCCGCTGTACACAGATTGAACTGTACTTACAATTCCAAAACAATTATTCGAAGGACTTGGTGAACAAACAAATAACTCTTCTTAAATCGCAGGATTTTGTTTAGAAGGAAGTTAGGCTATTTTTCAACTGTGGCTGTTTATAGAATATAGATTGTATAGTCGCTTAAATGTTTCAACAAGCATATTGTGGTTAAGGCTCATTTTGAGAGTTGTCTAAATAAGGGGCTGATGGCAACCAACAATGGGCGATCACAAAGTGGCTGTCTATTCAGGTCAAACGCGCAAAAGACACAGTCATATATGATATGGTACGGGTCAACATCAGAGTTTACTGAAATAAATCGTCTCAATATTGAATTATCATTTGCAAATTAGGCAATTATTCGGGAATTTAACTCTGCTTTTCTCGTTTTTCCCGCCCAGACCTTGTTTTCAGATATGTATTGCCTTTAATAAATGCATTGTAATACGCCCTAATTTAGTGTATGTTTGCACAGGACACTAGCATTTCGGCGTATCCAAATGAATCACATTTAGATAAATTTAACGCATCCGCAACTTTGACATGATACACCTACTTGTCAATAGATTGAGGAGAAATGGACGTATTGTAAGAAATATTACGTATAACGCAAACTCTAATATGGCCAAACGTAATGTAGATATTATACTTTGAAAAGAAATGTCTCTGTAACATTGATTGTCGATTCTTCTAACACAAGATGAAACATATCAATTTGAAAGTGTGAAAGCATTGCATCTGATGAATGTTTTACATTATATGTACTAAAATGAACAAGTGCACGTATATTTCAGAATTACGTCGACGTATAATAAAGCATTACATAGAAAACACGCAGTATGTATCTGTGGCCTCGCTGATGCCAACCCACGACATATCGTTGATGGAAATGTACGCTACACCAGCAATTCATAGAGTAGAAACAAAAAAAGACGGCAAAAGAAAGAAATCTGAACCAGTATTCACATACAAAGGTATTTTTAATATGGAACATGAATCTAAGCAAAGGATATTCCTACAGGGTGAGCCAGGTAAAGGCAAATCCACATTTGCATCAAAATTGGTTCTAGATTGGTGCAATGAATGCATTTCTGCACGCGGGCCTCCTGCGAAAGATACAGATTTTTGCGATACAGAAACATTAAATGTATTTAAGTTTGTTTTCCTCATTGCGTTACGTGACTCCAGGAATCAAAGAAAAGTTACAGATATGATTAAAAAACAAATCATTGAAAAAGTATATTCTGATAAAGATGTTGACGCAGCTCACATTCTTCTGCAAACCATTTTAGAAAAAGAAACCTGTCTTGTTGTTCAAGATGGTCTTGACGAATGGTCAGATGCCGAGGGAGAAGCTGGATTGCCCTTGTTATCCATTTCTTTCCAGTCTATAGTTCTTATTACAACAAGGCCATGGAAAATGTCAGACTATCATTTAAAGAATTCCAAGGTTAATTGTCTTCTTGAAATAGAAGGAGTTAAGGACTCATTTGTGCTATGTAGAAAAGTACTAGATTGTCTCGTTAGTGATGACCTCGACAGCAAAGTCGTGCAATTTACACGGTATATACATGACAACGGACTTGGCGAGTTGTTAGGAACACCGATGCTAATCACACTTATAGTGTGTCTGTGGGTAGACAAGACATATTTGACAGGATCATCATGCCAAATATATACTATTCTAATTGATGGAATGCTTAAAAAGGCCAACACTCAGACTGAATATTTTCAGAAACCACAATTCAAGTGTTTCAATAACACAAAACATATCAAACTTAATTTGAAGCATATTGAATCTTTATCAAAAGCGGCATTGTATCTGCTATTAAATGTTGAAAGAGAAAAAGCATTAGTATTTAGCGAAGCTGATATCTTGAAATATATTTCAATAGAAGAAAAGATGTTTGCAATAGCATCAGGCATTTTATCAGAAAGAACAATTTCAACATTGTCTTACAGGCCGTCGACATGCTCGTTCATCCACAAAAGTGTACAGGACTTTCTGGCGGCAATTCATATTGCAAGCAATGTGAAACTCATTTTTGATGTGATTGTTCCGTATTTTAATCGTCATCAAAATGCGTTGTTTGAAATATCTCACGTTTTTAAATTTCTCTGCGGACTCAATATTGATGCTGCAAATACTCTCTCGCGCGTAATTGATAAGCGTCAACAACAATTGTATGATTGTCAACTTTCAATTTGTATGCAAACTGTGAGTCAAATTCAGGATATTGTCACCTCTTGCTTTGTGGAGGCAACATCCAACAATATTAGAGTTGATGATATACATCTGCAACTAAGTCATTTTAGTTTTAACAATCAAGGAAACGCAGACATTTTAAATATGATTCTTTCAAAAAACAAGTATAATGTCCGCAGCATTAATTGTTTAACACATTTTGATGACGCATTTGACGTGTCAACATATCCCAATCTAGAAGACCTCCATGTTCGATCATCAATGCATGTAACATCAATGAGCCTCGGCAAGATGAGCAAACTAAAACACCTCGTTCTCAGATGTGTTTGTGACGGTCTGGATCTGTCTGCTAGTGACAGTCTTACACATATTGATATCGGTGAACAGGTCAGGTTGTTACCAAATGCATTACACGGTGTTCATAACCTTACAAGTATTGCCTTACGATGCAAATGTAATGAGCTTGATTTGTCCGACAATACTAATTTAACGTACGTGTATTTGGGGGAACAAGTAACGTTGTTGCCATATGCGTTGCGCTCTCTCCATGTGTTGGAAAGTTTACACTTACACTGTAAATGTGATGGACTAGACCTGTCTGCTTGTAAACGTTTAAAGTGGATTACTCTCAGTGAACGGACCACTTTGTTACTCCGTACATTACATGACCTTCATGAGCTTAAGAGTATTGCCTTAAATTGCAACATTGATGGGCTGGACCTGTCTTCATGGCATAACCTAACACAGATCAATCTAGCAAAACAGGTGACATTGATACCAAACTCACTATGTGATCTGCATAACCTGGAGTACATTGCATTAGGCTGCCAATATGAGCGACTTGACTTGTCATCGTGTCACAATCTGAAGCACATTGTTCTAGTTGAACAGGTGACATTGATACCAAACTCGCTATGTGATCTTCATAACCTGGAGTACATTACATTAGGCTGCNTGTCATTGATTATGCCATTTTGTCTGAATATTTGTTCAACGAGGTCCTAAATTTTAGAATCGGCGAGCTAACTGAGTCATGTCATTTCCCGCTAGAAATCACATTTAAAGGTAAAGTAGATAAAACCGCAGATACGCCTAACCCTACGAAGAAGCGCGAAAAATATTGCTTTGAACAAAACAACTTTAGGCTTTTCATGGGTTCTTTACAAGATACGTTTACAAACGAGTTAATGTCACGGACACTCAGCTTTACAAATGACATTTCCAATAATATCAATAGTATCGTTAGTCATATTGTTGGTATTTTTCAACAATGTTCAGCTGTTTTCCTAAAGGAAGCAAACGGCAGAGTATCCACTCTCCGACCACAATGGTTTGACAAAGAATGTCGCGATTATAAACGGGCTAAACTTTCGTGTTTGCATAATTTTCGAGTTAACTCGTCGGAAACTAATATGAATAAATACGTTAAGACGAAAAAAGATTTCAAGGATTGTTGTAACCATAAGAAAAGTCTTTTTTATAAGACCAAGCTTGGTGACTTATGCTCAAATATCAATAACCCTAAATCCTTTTGGAAGAAACTTAAGAACCTGTCCGGAACAAATAATACCGAAAATTCTATCCGCTCCGACGACTGGAAAATTCATTTTGAAACGCTGTTTAAGGCCAATGCGAACACTGACAATATACCGTCTGAACATAATATTACCAATCACTTGTCCGAAGTGGAAGAAGAACTATTCAATGGTGAAATTACCGATGAAGAAATTATATTAAGTATAAAAGCTCTTCGTGAATACAAGAGCCAAGGGCAAGATGAAATTCCCCCTGCATTCTTTAAATATTCGCATTCATTTATTTTACCAATATTAGTGCATTTATTTAACCGAATATTTAATACAGGCTACTTTCCATCGGACTGGAGCTTCGGTATAATAGTTTCAATATATAACAAGGGTGATCTTAACTCTCCTCAAAACTATCGAGGCATTTCATTGTTGGATATATTTGGTAAATTGTTTACTAGTGTGATTAATAGACGGTTAACGTTCTATGCTAACGCGTTTGCTAAAATACATAAGAGACAATCCGGATTTCGAGTTGGTTATTCGACAATAGATAACGCGTTCGTACTGCAAACGCTAATTTCAAAAATATGGTCAAAAATGCCATAAAAAATTCAAAAATGAAGTTTTACGTAGCTTTTATTGAATTTAAAACTGCTTATGACTCAGTAGACCGCAGTATCTATGGCAAATTTTATTAGAAGCTAATATACAAGGTACACTTTTTAATATACTAAAGGCTATGTACGAAAACGTCAAGGCTCGTGTCCGATGCAGTAACGGGTACACGGACTACATTGATTGCAAAATCGGTCTAAAACAAGGGTGTTTGGTTTCACCACAATTAGTTTCCTTTATATATCAACGAATTGGTGGGAGCAGTGGTCTAATGTGGGAGCAGTGGTCTAATGGTAGGACGCTGGCTAAGAGATCGAGTGGTCCCGGGTTCGAATCCCGCCCTGACCACTGAAATTTCCTTGAGCAAGAAATTTATCCCACATCTGCTCCTCTCCACACAGGTGTATAAATGGGTACCCGTGATCAGGGTAAAAAAAAATTGGTACAAGAATTTTTAAGTAACGGCGTGAGGGGGATACAAATTTTAACAAATGATGCTGAAATTTTACTGCTTATGTTTGCAGACGATGTTGCTCATTTAGCTGATACAGTTTTGGTGTCCCAGCGCAAACTCGATTCATTGCACCAATTCCGTACGAGAACAGGATTACAGATGAACATACCGAAATCAAAAATTATGGTCTTCAGAAAGGGGGGAAAACCAGCTAAGAATGAACGCTGGAGTTATGCGGGTTCTTTAATTGACGTTGTTCAGTCCTTCACCTACGTTTGTGTATGCTTCCTTTCTTCTCTTTCATTAACTAACATGGCTAATGAAAATGCAACTAAGGGGAAACGTGCCTTGAATGGCATATTATCGTCCCTGTATAAATATGGTCAACTATCTATTTCAGTCTTTTTTCTGTTTGACAGTAAAATAAGTCCTGTTTTATTACATGGCAGCGAAATTTGGGTTTATCAAGAATTATCATGTATCGAATCGGTCCACCGGCACGCCTGTAAAAGGTACCTTTGTGTCGGTGAAAAAACATCAAATATCAAGAGCTTCGGAGATTGTGGTCGATACCTTATCAGAAACGTATTGTTATAACGTCACAAATTCGATGCCTAAAATATTGGCTAAAAATAATAAGCAGACACCAGATACGTAAAAAAATGCTACAATTTCTTATTGAACACACAATTAGATCTCTTCTTTAATTGGGCCAATGAAATTAAGGACTTAATAAGCAAAATGGATTCCAGTACATTTGGATGAACCAGCATGTCTCAAACCCACACAAATTTATAAATGAATTTAGAATACGGGCTAAGTCCCAATACTTACAGAACTGGTTGAGTATAGTACATACATCTCTCAAATTGATAATATACAAGTCCCAATACGAACATGAAGCATACCTAGACATCCTATCTGTGCGCAAATTTAGGCGCAGTTTTGCACAACTTCGTTCCGGAACTCTTCCGATAGAAATTGAAACTGGCAGATATCGCGGTATAAATAGCGAACAACGGTTTTTGCACAATTTGCAATACTGGTGACATAGACAACAAATTACATTTCATATTAAAGTGCCCTGTATTGCATGACATCCGAAAAACATATATACTAAGTAAATTGTTCATAGACACAAGTATACACAAATTGTGCATAATGTTGTCAAGTAAAAATGAACAGACAATAAAACAATCTGCTTCTTACCTTGTCAACGCACTTGAAACGCGAACATTAATTCTTGAGCTTTGATATAACCTAGTTAAGTGGGTTTCCACAAGACGTAGCTCTGTTTTAAATAATTGTAAAAGTGTACTTATGTTTAAAATGTAGTTTCCTCCCGACAAAGTCCTATATTTTGTTTCGATAGGGCCTACTACTCGGTATACCATTTATGTCAATATATTGTAGGCCCTACCCATATAACCTAAATTCCGCTATACAATTTTAAGAATACTAAACGCAGGCTTCCATAATTTGTGTAGGTTATATGCAGGGGGAATAACGTTGTTTATTTACTTTATAACATGTGTATGTTTCTATGTATGATATATATAATTATATATATATATATGTATATGTATGTATATCTTTATGATTAAGTATGTATTTTTATATATATGTATATAATATACATTTTCACTCTACTACATGCAAATGTTGTACAATGTTTAGCATGCTTACATGTTATGCCAACCAATTGTGCACACACCATTGTCTTGCATGGATTGTAATATATATATGTGTCAGGGGCCGGAGGCCTATATCACAAATAAACAAACTTGATATCCCAATACATCATAGTTGAATCATGATCATACATTTGTTTGTTCTTTTCATATTCAGCTTTTTCTATGGTAAGTTATTTTAACATGACCTTTTGGCTTTGATAAAAGTCAAATTTCTTTCATAATCCTCACGATGTCAAGTATAAGTATACCAAACTTTCAGTGTCATTTGAATTATCTCAAAATACAGGTTTACAGACGCACTGACTGACGGTAGGAAACGTATTATTATAAGAAGTATAGTATAAGAAAAGGCAACATATAGTGTTCTCCGGTTGAACATGAGCAGGCCATTTAAAAATGGGAAATACAACATGCATTGTATTGTATTCCGTATTGAGTGAATGTACACTGATATATGAGTACATTTTCCATTATGCGTGTGGCCAAGCCAAATTGTCGTAGACTTTGAGATGGCAATGAGAAATCCCATACTGTCAGTTGTAAGTCTAAATATCTTGAAACTTGAAACTTGTTTATTTGCTTACACTATGAAAATACATATTCAATGGCGTTTTACAATAAGCTGAAAATGAAACAAGTTAAACAATTTATAAATAATAAACCAATGATAAATCTTGTAAAAGAGATAAAATCAGTGTAAGTCAAAACATTAATAATATACCGTATTTCGATTAAAATATATAAGCGGGCATAATCTCAGAAAAGTGCATACAAATCACGGAAAAGGTAAGTTTTTACATTCTTCTTAAAATATTCTAAGGAATGCGATTTTCTAAGATCCTGAGGCAAGGAATTCCAAAATCTTGGCCCAGCGGTACTGAAGCTCCTGTCACTAAATGTCTTTTGCTTATTGAACTGAACGCCATATGGTGCTATGTTTGAGCCGCATGACCGCAGACCTTGTCTGTTTGGAATATGTTTCGTGAGAAATTCAGTGAGGTGGGCCGGGGCTTCATCATTTAAGCACTTGTACATGAATGTAAGTAGTTTGAAGATTATCCTTGCTTTGATCGGCAACCAGTGCAACTCATATAACGCTTGCTCCGAACTATCAAACTTTCTTCGTTGCAAAACCAATTTGGCGCACATATTCTGAATTCGTTGCATTTTGTTGATTGTACACTCTGCCACACCATACAGAATTACGTTACAATAGTCAAGGTGTGATAGAACAAGGGAAACAATGAGAAATTCTGCGGACTGTCTTGTAAGATACTTTCTAATGCTTTTGATCCTAAAATAGTTAAACATGGCAGAACGACATTTCATGGATATATGTTTTTGAAACTAAGTCTAACTTCGTCAAGAAATGCACCAAGGTACCGAATAATTGGCTCTCGCTAGATTATGTCCCCTGCGATGTTTAGTTCATCCGACATGATGCGGGATGCTGGACCGGCTTGCGTTTCTTCCTGTAGATAGTGTCACTAGAACGGTAGCAGTACATTAAGGTAAATGCACCATATATACTGTTAAATATTATCGCTTACTTTGACAACGCGAAAGTGAACGGTTGCACAATAGTGTAAATGTGCTTTAATCAACAAAGCGATTGATTAAAAAACAATATAGCGCTTGCTTATTATGTGTAATGCGTCCGTTAACAAGTATTGATCATTGATAGAAATAAATATAATTCATTTTATACGCTTGTTCTATTGTTATTTTTTACCAGGCAATTTGCTAAGAAGTCACGTGGACGGATGATCACAACGACACCTTTGCTTTAAAATGCAAAAAAAGTAATTATAATTACAACAATGTGGTCAGAAATTAATTATGATATCTCAAGGCAAATGATCGGTTATAAGTACAATAAAAAACACAAAACATAAATGTAGTTTGCCTACAAATAATGTAAACAGTGTGATTTGAAACTTAATAAAACTTAACCAACTGGATAGGATTGAAAGATGAAATACCACTCTTAACTCTATATATTATATAAATGTATGTTATATTAAAGTCACACTAGCATGCGTTTTAGTTGCGAATTGAGTATCGTTCAGTGTAAATTCATACACCGTGTTTATCGATACCTTAACCGAAATGTGTGTCAAAATAAACGCGAGGCAGTATCATTGCTGTTTGGTATGCAGAGTATTATAAAAACAAAAACAACAAAAACACGATGCGTGTTAACTGTACCTTTTTGTGAGTTTTATTAAGAGCATTCATGGTGGCTTGGTGATAGGTGTTTTATGCGTTTATATTTAAAAATAACGTGCAATATAATAAAATGCTTTCAATCTTATAATTGCTTACATGCTTGATCAACTTGTCACTTTTGAATTGATATGTTTGCGTTATGCTAAGTATCAGGCAAATCGCAGACACATTCGAAGTAACGACAAAACGTAGGGCGTACGATACCAGGCTTAATGTAAATCCAGGTAGGTACCAACTAAATTAGTTAGGTACCTAATAATTGTTTGAGGTACCATCCAAATAAATAGTGGTTACCAACTGCATATGAACTTTCGAGCCTGATAGTATGAATGCAAATTCTTATTTTAAAATCGGTACCAATTAATACTCGTCGAGCAGAGAATAACACCTACAACGCCAATCAGAGTTATCTTCTCATTGAGCGACGGGTAATATTGTCATGAATAGTTTGATTATATAAGTTCCATAGTATTATCGAAAACATGTTCATAACTTACTTTATGTTAACCGCATCTACTAAAGTACATATAGAGAAAAAAATCTAATTATATATTCAGAATTGTGAACTCCATTGAATTATAACTTCACCTTCGTAGCCTTTTGACTACAATAGATTCCAAGACAGTCTAATTAGTGCCTGGTCGTAGCCTAGTGATTTCAAAAGACAAACGGACAGTCTGAATAATACATGGTCGTAACCGTATGATTCCGAGATTGTTTGTCGAATACTACCGACGATGCAAACGAGTGATTACTACACACATTATACAAACGGAAATGACATGCTTGTGCTATAGATGTATTATTAATAACACATGTAATTCTTATATGCTGATGTATGCTTTATGTATGGTTGTGACTGGTTGAGTCGTGGGTTCTGTTTGATTCGTGGGTATAGAAATCGCGTGAAATCTCGCGATAGAACGTTCGCACATGATGCAGTTCGTTACGGAAAAATGTTTTGACACGGTCACTATTTTTGTCCGATGAAAAATGCGTCAATATTGTAATTCATCATAACTTGATAGGTCCTTATGAAAGTTTTACTCATTTATGTATTTTTCATATAGTGTTCAAAGTAACACAAAATCGATTATTTAGGAGTATTTACCATGCTACGTCGTCTGTTGAAATTTGTTCACAAGAAATTAACCTGTCCTGCAAGGTCAGTTTAAAGGCTATTTATAGTATGCAAATCTTGAAATTCTGGCAGCCAATCAGAACCCACGAATCAACCGGAAGCTTATTTTCATGATGGTAGTTTGACACTATCAACACAGTCGATTATTTTGATGTATAAAGACGATAAACATTATTTAAAAAAGCAACAAATCTTAAAGAAGAAAGATTAATAATTATTTTTAAAATGATTCATGGTCATATACTTATAAAATATTTGTGATGTAACAGCTTTATGAAAATTACCCACGACTCAACCAGACTATAGCATAATTATCTTGTGTAAAAGCATATGCATATGAAATAAACTAATAAATAATGTCCATTTTCATTGTACTTTTTTATGTGGTGCCGTTTACGTTCGCGTTATTTCGATAACGGCAATATTTGTAATTATCGTATTTCTCTTGTTTTTTCCGTTCCTTTTTTTTCTAATGTTTGAAATTTACTTGTTGTAAGAATCTTCTTTTTGTTCTTTTTTCCTATAATGGGGGTATTCCACTACGACCCGATTCCCCACGATTTGTCCCGATTTCCAATACTTTGAGGTCGCGGACATTTGTAGCTCAATCGGCGAAAGTCCTAACTCATTCGTAGCTAGTCGTGGACCGGTCGTAAGTGATTCCTGCAACTCGTGAGCTCCCGAAAAACCGTGGCCAGATTTTAAACGTGTTTAAAATTTGGCCAGGACCTCCAAGACTGAATTTAATCGCAGTTGACTCGTAACAGCGTCGTAGTGCGTTCTTGGGCGTCGTAATGGAATCGTAGGTAATTCGTGACTCAATCGATTAATCGGTGATCACGTGATCTGTCTTCGAATCAGCTTCGACTCTGTCGAGACTCTCACGAGTTCACCCCGAGTGAGTTGCGAGCCCGCTAAGATTCTCGCGATTTAGTTAGGAATGTACGCGACCTCAAAATACTGCAAATTGGGCCAAATCGTGGGGAATCGGTTCGTATTGGAATACCCCCATACTTCATGGGTGGGTTCGGTGAGGTCCTAGCTTAGGCGTGACCGATCTGCATCTTTCGTTGTACAGTCGCAGTAGATTCTTACACATCGTAGTGAAGTCGCGACCCTATTCGAAAGACTTCAACCGAATCCCACGATTCGTCGTAACTCAATCGTACCAGTGTCTTACCTGAATCGTAGACTGCCACGAGTCTTCCCGATTCAATAAATGTGATAAATCGTAACGAATCGAGGGCTTGTTTTCGTAGTGGAATATGGCCATAACAGGTCGACGATGCGAACGAGTGATTACTACACACATTATTAAAACTTTGCAATCAAATTTCACAAAAAGAGCATTTCGAATAAAATTCATAAATCATAAGTTTACGTTGGGATTGACCTTTCCAGGTGATATGACCATTAACTCATAGTGAATAACAGGTTGAATGCCGTTGATGTAATCGTGAGGAGCCTGATATATTACATAACGATAGGGCAATAACCTGTTTTCTGTTCACCATACCTCTACGTCCCTATTTTTTTTTTAAAGAAGTAATCACTACATCTAAAAAGGTTAAGTTTGTTGGCCAATCTTGTTTTAATTAAATTTAGGAGATTTCGAACTTAAAATCGGTTGGCTACATATCTTTATGGATATGTAAAAGTTAATGTTCCAATTATATTAATAACTTTCAATACAAAAAACAGTTTAGGCTCTTCATAAACACATTGACTAAGTCGCGTCAATGGAAACAAACCACTCTTGTTATTTTACACCCTAAGCTCTCAATAGCACATGACGAATAGGGACTGTTTACTGTAACTGACTTGCTATGCACAAAGCGAGGAGTGTCAAATGTTACCAGATAGCTAAAGGCTAGGCTGTCTTTATGTCAGCCCTGAATCCTAACCGTTCATATGTTTTACACATAAACGAATCGAAAAGCGTCTTTGTTTACATAATAATTGGTCGCTTCTGCACACCTTTGTAATTTGATACATTTTTTTTTGTCTAAGCCTGTTGTTGTCATGTGCGGACGACATTCACCCGAACCCGAAACATGTGGTATTTTCTGAAAATTGGCAAACGCGTCTCGTAGTGTGACTATCATAAACCACATAAATACACAGAGAAACAGACATTTTGGGATTTCATAAACTGCTGCAATTTTAAAGCGTGATACAGAAACTAGTGTAAAGCTGATTTGCAATAAAGTATATTACCTTAGAAAGGCTTAAAGTCGAAACGTTGTTATTTAAATAATCTATGCTTGTTATTTATATTTATTAGATTACAAAACGGATTTGACTGACTGCATTCAAAGTGCTGAACAAATCGCGGTTTAAGCGCAAACTACAGAACGCGGCAAACTAGGAACTGATGAAACATTATTTGATAAAGGTAAGATTAACTGCGCTTTTGCCATTGTTTTTTTCATTCTGTGTCAAAATATAAGTACTTTAAGATCTATCAATAACAGTTTTTATTAAGCAGTGGTGATGTGTTTGCGCCTGCGTAAAATGATATATTAAAGTGCCCCCGTGATCTAAATATGTGGCGACTGATTGGCCAATTGCCACTCGCTGTTGAGGAGCTGGTACTAAAGTAACGTAGTGACTTATTTATTTGCACCACCACCACCACCACCACCACCACCAACACCATCCCCGCCACCACCACCACCCCCACCACCACCACTACCACCACCACAACCACCAACACCAACACCACCAACACTGATACCTCTACTGCTGCTACTAACAAAAAAGAAGTACAGCAGCAACGTTAAACTTGTATTAACAGTATACATGAACTCATAGTTTATAATGTGCAATAAGGAAAACCAGCAGTGTCGCTTTCCAAAAATGTGATATATAAAAAATCGAAAGATGACGCAAACAAACGCTAAAGGGACTTGTTCACAGTTTGGATGATGACAATTTTCACACGAATTATCATAGATTCAAAAAGCATATATCCTTTATTTTCAGACAAGCAATTGTAAATTTGGATTCGTTAAAACATAAATAATGAATCGACATGGGGACATAATACTTCCTTTGTAACTATTCTCATTGATAATTTGATATATTCGTGTATTACAAACCAAGGATTTCAAATGTCCTCTTTATTTCAAAGCCTTCAGTGGTAGCGCGTTATCTTTTAAACTTGGAAGTCCTGGGGTCGCCCACCTGATGTTTTATGTTTTTCAATGCTATAATCAGTTTAAACTTTTTTATGTGCTTTAGTTTTGTTATAATATGCATGGCATTTTATATTTTAAAATTGTTGACTGAAATCGGCGAGCATTCCCCTTTAATATCCCGCGTTCGTTTAGCTTGCTCATATTACATTTAAAACATCGAGCGCAGTAAACCACAGCGCGTCAATCAGTTAGCGACGATATTCATGTCCAGATAAAGGTCAGATATAATGTATGAACAGTATAATATATTTCGCGTATAAATATTAAGTTTGTGAAGTATGCATGATGGCTGAAATCGAAAAAGGTTGCATATAAAATCTTGGTTGCGATATGATATTTGACATTTTTTGAACGCACCGAAGTTTCATTTGTGCAGGGTTTGCCACAAATATATCATTACCAAATAGTTCAGAAATATATATTGTTTTCCTTATATCCATAGAATGTGTTAAGTACGGTACACGACGAGTTTGATCACCTTTTTCAAAAGTACATATTGTGTTAAATTATTATACTGGTTTCATAACGGTTTGATTACGGGGTTATAACTTGTAAACAGTTGAATTAAATACATGTTCCAAAACATGAAATGTCTTATTTTTTATTAAATTGTCCCGACAAGTTACTGCGCAGTTAAACGTTTCTTTTCAGTGTACATGTTGTATATATTGATATATTTTTTATGAATCAAATTTCATCAAAATATATATGACTAGAGCCTTACATTTATATTTAACCGAGTTTTAAAAAATAGCACATTTTAACACATGTTCACTACGCGTAGACGTGCTTTAAATCACATGAACTAAAAACATTTATAAAACCATTGGTAAGTTAATCTTTACTATAAATTCCAAATGTCTACTGTAAATTGTGCTGAAATTTAATAGTATCAAATGATAATTCCGATAAGCTACTTATTTGCGTTCTTAGACTAAGTTGCAGTCAGCGTCTAGTCAATTTCAAAAAAGAGAAAAATTATATGCATACAAAGCACATATGTTAAAGGTATTCATGTTTGTTTGCACGTACGCTCTATAAACCCTGACCTTGCGTGCCAAAATCAGGATCGCAGCTAGCGTTTTTGCTGAGCTAATCGGAAAGGGGAGGGCAGTGTCTTGATAATACGTAGGACCTATATACTGGCCGAAGCCTTTAGTACAGTACCTCTCCCCCATGAACTTAGCCACCACTTAAGTGTGGATCCATATTTCAGGCATGTTGACTCATTGCTATATGACCTTAGTATGTGCCAAAATCTGGATCGGAACATACGTGAATAATTATTTGTTGTTAAGGCTTATTTTATTTAAGGCTGGTCGTAGCCTAGTGATTTCAAAAGACAAACGGACAGTCTGAATAATACATGGTCGTAACCGTATGATTCCGAGATTGTTTGTCGAATACCTGGTCATAATCTGGTCATATAATTAGACTCCTAAAAACCTCTAGACAGTCTGGCTTATCGTAGTTTGTTGAATCCCAGTCATTCTGCGTCTTTGCTACCCGGGCCGATTCATAGTTTGATTATATAAGTTCCATAGTGTATGTCGAAATTAAGTTTTTAACTTACTATATTTTAACCGCATCTAATTTAGTACATTTAGATTAACAATTATGAAACTGTTAAATCCCAAAACATGCAACAGTTATTGGTGGATGTTAGTACATTATTGTCAGTTTTCAATTCCTAAAATTACATTTTTTTATCAAATCGAGAGATTAAAAACTTGATAAAGACTATATAAAATATGAAAACTATATCGGATTTATTCGTTTGAATGTTGAAGTATAAAGAACGATGAACGATGCAAGATGGTAATCCGTTTCAATTGTTTTCACCGAGCTCATGAGAGCTGAAGCGTGCAGATAAAATCATATTTGTAGAAACTTCAAAGAAATGAGTTATTAAATAAATTTGCAGTTTATACACGTATTTGTTTTATGTGTGATCTCAGGATTGTTTCATGGAAAATTACACGTCGGTGGATACCTTGAACAAACAGTTAAGAATAACTTATACTAGGAAAGACTAAACAAAACGTCTTACATCTTTTCTAAATTAAAAAAAACGACGAAAACTAACTCATGTACCTACAAAGGTCGTGTACAGTAGGCAAATGGAAACTCTTCAACATTACTGTGTTGAGTTGTTTTTAGATGACACATCGATGGATACCTAGAAATACAGTTAATAATAACCTATACTAGGAAAAACTAAACAAACTTTTAAATATTTTGTTTACCTTGAAAAACATTTCGACGTAAACTTACTCACGTATCTACAAAAGACATGTACGGTAGACAAATGTGAACTCTTCAACATTACTGTAATGCGTTGTTTGTAGATGACACATCGACACATTTAATACTCGTCGAACATTTACCAGTAATGGGTTACTATCGGCGAAGTGCTTGGAGTACATGTGTAATTATGAAGTTAATTAAAAAGCGGTATATACTAGTATATTTGTGTACCTTTAATCATTCATATTCGTCATTTGGTTCGTGTTTTTCAAAGTATCAGAAAATAAATTGTTGACTTTGAATTCTTCCCAAAGACTTCCAGACAGTCTGGTTTATGAATTGTTGAAGTCTTAGTACTACCAACGTCTTTAAGACTGTCCGGCTACTAAACGTGTGTAGCCTACTTACCCCTAAAGACAGTCTAGCGTGTCCATATTCGTAGCTCAATAACTCACCGAGCGGGTGCGTATGTCCTTTCCTGGTCAAGTCCTATTGGCAGCATGGTTATCTTCTAGACTTAGCCCTGTTATTCACGAAGATATACACAGAGTCTGACAAATTCTTGGACTTGACCTAATTTATTCCAGAGACTCACATACAGCCTTGATAGTTCATGTGCGCAGCCTATTTACTCCCACAGACTTCAGACAGTCTGGCTTGTTTCTGGACAGAGCCTTTTTACATCCAGACTCCTAGACAATTTTGCTAGTGACTATTCATAACCTAGTCAATTCTACATACTCCCAGACAGTCTTTATAGTGAGTAGTCGTAGCCTAGTTACTCCAAAAGACTTATAGTCTGGCTGGATCCTGGTGTGTAGCCAAGTTACTGTCAAACACTCGAAATACTCCAAGACAGTATGTTCCTGCACGTTATTACTCCAAATACAGATTATTGCTAAGAAGCAGCTTAGCTACTCCCACATATTTCGAGACAGTCTTGTTAATAACTAGTCGTAGCCTAGTTAACCCCTAGGACTTCAAGACAGTCTAGCTAGTTATTAGGTGTAGTCTAGCTACTCATCAAGACTCCAAGACCGTATTGCTAGCTCTTGGATTTAGTCAAGTTATTCACACTGACACAATTAATCCGTAACCAAATGACTCCTTAAATACGCCAAGACAGTATGGCTAGTTCAAACACAGGGCGTGATTACCCTTAAAGTCTAGTCCTGTGTGCACCCTAATTGCTCCAAAAGACTCAAGACAGTTTGGCTATTTCATGGACGTAGCCTCATGACTCTCGGACAATATGGACAATAACACGACAATCGGGCTATTGCTTCGAGACGTTCAAAGACTTCAAGACAGTGTAGCTTGTTTCGTAGCCTAAAACATGCAACAATGTCTGTGTATTTTGCTGGTTGAATCCTTATGACTCCGAGATAGTTTGACCTGGTTCTGGACATAGCCTTGTGACTATCAATTTCTCCAAGACGGCTGACTAGTTCCTGGACGAAGCCTTGTGACTCTTGGTTTCTCCGGGACAGAAATGCTTTTCCTAGACGTAGACTTTGACTCATAATGACTCCGAGACAGCTGGCTGGTTCCTTGACGTAGACTGTGACACTTAATGACTCCGAGACAGCTGGCTGGTTCGCGGACGTAGACTATGACTCGTAATGACTCCGAGACAGCTGGCTGGTTCCTGCTCGTTGGTTGTGACGCTTAATGACTCCGAGAGAGCTGGCTGGTTCCTGGACGTAGCCTGTGACTCTTAATGACTCCGAGACAGCTGGCTGGTTTGTGGACGTAGACTGTGATTATAAATGACTCCGAGACAGCTGGCTGGTCCATGGACGTAGACTGTGACGATTAATGACTCCGAGACCGCTGGCTGGTTTCTGGATGTAGCCTGTGACTTTCAATGACTCCGAGACAGCTGGATGGGTCCTGGACGTAGACTGCGATTCTTAATGACTCCGAAACAGCTACCTGGTTCATGGACGTAGCCTGTGACTCTTACTGACTCCGGAAGAGCTGGTTGGTTCCTGGACGTAGCCTGTGACTCTTAACAACTCCGAGACAGCTGGCTAGTTCCTAGACTTAGCCTGTTACTCTTAATGATCCCGATACAGCTGGCTGATTCCTGGACGAAGCTTGTTTCGATTTATGACTCCGAGACAGCTGGCGGGTTCCTGGACGTAGCCTGTGACTCTTAATGCCTCCGAGACAGCTGGCTGGTTCCTGGACGTACACTGTGACTATTAATGAATCCGAGACAGCTGGCTGGTTTCTGGACCTAGCCTGTGACTCGTAATGACTCAGATACAGCTGGCTGGTTCCTGGACGTAGACTGTGACTATTAATGACTCTGAGACAGCTGGCTGGTTCCTGGATGTAGCCTGTGACTCTTAATGACTCCGAGCTAGCTGGCTGATTCCTAGACGTAGATTATGACTATTTATGACTCCGATACATCTGACTGGTTCCTAGACGTAGCCTTATGACTCGTAATGACTCCGGAACAAGTGAGGCTGTTCCTAGACAATGACAGTGACTCTTAATAGCTCCGAGACAGCTGGCTGGTTCCTGGACGTAGACTTTGACTATTTATGATTCCGAGACAGCTGGCTGGTTCCTAGACGTAACCTTTTGACTCTTAATGACTCCGGGACAGTGAGGCTGTTCTCAGACGACGACAATCAATCTTAATGACTCCGAGACAGCTGGCTGGGTCCTGGACTTAGACTGTGACTCTTAATGACTCCGAGACAGCTGGCTGGTTCCTGGACGACGTAGACTGTGACTATTAATATCTCGCAGACATCTGGATGGATCCTATACGTACCCTGGTGACTGTCTATGACTTCAAGACAGCTGTCTGGTTCCTGGACAGAGCATGGTGGAGCTTAATGACTCCGGGAGATGGAGGTTGGTCCTGGGCGTCGCTGTCTTCCTAATAACTCTTTATAACTCCCAGACAGCTGCTCGGGTCCGGGATCTAGCCTTGTGACTTTTCATGATTCCGAGGCAGGGTGGCTGGTCTCTGAACGTAGCGTAATTACTCTTCACGATTACCAGACAGCTTGCTGGTTACTTGGCGTAGCATAGAGACACTTTAAGACTCTAAGACAGCTGCCTAGTTCCTATACGTAGTCTAGAACCTCATTACGACTCCAAGACGGCGTGGCTGGTTCCTGGTCGTATACTGTGACGATTAATGACTCTGATGCAGCTTGCTGGTTCCTGGACGAAGCCTGTGACTCTTAATGGCTCCGAGACAGTTTGCTGGTTCCTTGACGTAGACTGTGACTATTAATGACTCCGAGACAGCTGGCTGGTTCCTGTACCTAGCCTGTGACTATTAATAACTCCGAGACAGCTGACTGGTAACTGGACGTAGCCTGTGACTATTAATGACTCCTAGACAGCTGGCTGGTTCCTAGACGTAGCCTATGACTCTTAATGACTACGAGACAGCTGGCTGGTTTCTGGACGTAGTCTGTGACTGTTAATGACTCCGAGACAGCTGGTTGGTTCCTGGACGTAGCCTGTGACTCTAAATGACTCCGAGACAACTGGCTGGTTCCTGGACGTAGACTATGACTCTTAGTGACTCCGAGAGAGCTGGCTGGTTCCTGGACGTAGCCTTTGACTTTTAATGACTCCGAGAGAGCTGGCTGGTTCCTGGACGTAGCCTTTGACTTTTAATGATTCCGCGACAGCTTGCTGGTTCTTGGACGTAGTCTGTGACTATAAATGACTCCGAGACAGCTGGCTAGTCCCTGGACGTAAACTGTGACTCTTAATGACTCCGAGACAGCTGGCTTGTTCCTGGACGTAGCCTGTGACTCTTAATGACTCCGAGACAGCTGGCTGGTTCCTGGACGTAGACTGTGACTATTAATGACCCCGAGACAGCTGGCTGGTTCCTGGACCTAGCCTGTGACTCGTAATGCCTCCGAGACAGCTGGCTGGTTCCTGGATGTAGCCTGTGACTCTTAATGACTCCGAAACAGCTGGCTGGTTCTTGGACGTAGACTGTGACTATAAATGACATCGAGACTGCTAGGTGATTCCTGGACGTAGACTGTGACTCTTAATGACTCCGAGACAGCTGACTGGTTCCTGGACGTAGACTGTGACTATTAATGACTCCGAGACAGCTGGCTGGTTCCTGGACCTAGCTTTTAACTCGTTATGACTCCAAGACAGCTGACTGGTTCCTGGACGAAGACTGTGACTATTCATGGCTCAGAGACAGCTGGCTGGTTCATGGACGTAGCCTGTGACTCTTAATGACTCCGTGACAACTTGCTGATTCCTAGACGTAGACTGTGGCTATTTATGACTCCGAGACAGCTGGCTGGTTTCTAGACGTAGCCTCATGACTCTTAATGAAACCAGGACAGTGAAGTTGTTCCAAGACGACGACTGTGACTCTTAATGACTCCGAGACAGCTGGCTGGGTCCTGGACTAAGACTGTGAACCTTAATGACTCCGAGACAGCTGGCTGGTTACTGGACGTAGACTATGACTATTAATATATCGAAGAAATCTATATGGATCATGTACGTACCCTGGTGACTGTTCATGGCTCCTAGACAGCTGTCTGGTTCCTGGACATAGGATGGTGGCACTTAATGACTCCGGGAGATGGAGGCTGTTCCTGGGCGTCGCTGTCTTCCTTATAACTCTTTATAACTCCTAGATAGCTGCCCTAGTCCGGGACGTAGTCTTGTAACTTTTCATGACTCCAAGACAGGATGGCTGGTCTCTGAACGTAGCGTAATTACTCTTCACGACTCCCAGACAGCTTGCTGGTTATTTGG
>VMBQ01002443.1:0-40510 GCA_007657795.1 Dreissena rostriformis | reverse complement strand
ACTACTACTACTACTACTACTACTACTACTACTACTACTACTACTACTACTACTACTACTACTACTACTACTACTACTACTACTACTACTACTACTACTACTACTACTGGGGAGGGCACAGTGTATAATTCAGTGTATAAACGATTTAAACTTCAAGCGGATGTTGCAATTGTTATAAATATACATAAAAACACACGATAACTTCCTGAAATCGCATGATTTAAGGATGTACAATACACGATAATTTGATATATTTTATTAATTGTTTCATTTGCAGTGATTGTCTTTGTATTTACAGAATAAGAAATGATAATATATTTAAGCAAGAAATTCATACATTTGTCACTTAAAGAGCATTTTCTAATTTAGGAATGTGAGTGATTATAATCGAATACAATATTGATAGTTCAAGATTTGAAAATCACATTGGATTAACAAAATTAAACTTGTGATCAATACTTGAAAATGTTTTTCTTTTGATCAAAGGTCTACATGGTTCAAAAACCCTCGAAAATGTATACACATACAAATCGTATTCAATTCCTTCAAACCTTGGTGACGCCCTGATAAAGACAAAACATTGTGTCATGTGATACAGCAAGCTATACAATTGTCAGATCTAATATAAGAATAGTTTAATGATTGGAGTCGTTTGTATATCGTGTGTGTTTCATTAAGGTTTACAGATTTCCGTCGTCGCACGGAGGACACTAGACTATGAATGTGACAATACATTTCTGTAATATCATCAAGGGAGCCAAGATTTTCAGTGCATTTGAATACAAGAGCTTTATATTACTTTGTTGAAAGTTTGTTAACAAGATGGCGACACATTCTCAGTCTTCCATTGGTACTGGTTCTGATAGGGTAAGCTTCTTTTGCTGTGTATCATGCAAGGACAAGGATATAGTTGAATATGCAGTGTGTTACTGTGAAAAATGTCAACAGTGTTTTTGTAGAAAGTGCTGTGGGTTACATGATCAATTGTTTAGTAAACATGTTAAGTACGACCGGGCAAATATGAAGAACTGGCCAGTTTCAAAAGAGTTGGAGGCTGATTTAGGAATGTGTGAAATACATACTTATAAACGACAAGAGAGGTTCTGCAAGGACCACTCGGAGCTGTGCTGCTCTAAATGTGCTTCATTACGTTACAGGTATATTGAACAAAATCCTTTGAAAACACACAATTTGAGGTATTACTTATTTGCCAGACTAATAATCCTTTACTCAGTTCGATTAATTGGCCAGTGAAATAAAACTCGTTGTATGTTTAAAATAGTGAAACGACTAAAAATCTTCTCTCGTGTGAAACTACCAGGTTATGTGGAATAATTGTGTTCTACACATATTATGCAAATTATGCCCCTCGGTTTAAAATGGCCACGTATTGAAGGCTTATAAGATTAAATAGATTTGTGGGCAGGCTTCAAACAAGGGCAAGCCGTTCATATGCATTATGGAACATTATACGGTGGGTGTGTACACACATTGTTAAAATGAGGTGACTTCCTGGGGTCACAAGGTTTCCATTTACTTAAATTAAATAATTTAGAATGTTATATCCTTCAAAGTTACGAATAACTCAGCCAAGTTTGAAACTATAAGAACATGGTGTCCCAATGATATATCAGCTGATGTTATGTGTGTTCAAAAACGTTACTAGTTGATATTTAAGAAAAATCTTGTACACACTCTATAAGGCCTCAATTATTGCCCAATCTTCATGAAACTCAGTGCGAACATTTGTCCCAATGATATCTCAACCAAATTTGAAACTGGTTATTGTGGCATAGAAAACTAGGTCAAATTAAAGAAAAAGCTTGTTAACACTCAAGAAGCTGCATTTATAGGTCAATCTTCATAAAACTTAGTGAATACCTTTTTTCCAATTTCGAAAACTGGTTCACGTTGCATCAAAAACTACGTCACAAGGTCAAATGAAGAAAAACGCTTGTGAACATTTTAGAGGTCACATTCCTTGCTCAATTTTTATTAAACTTCATAAATTTGTCTGAATATCTATCTTTAATGTGTTTAAAACTGGGTCATGTGGGGTCAAAAACTTGGTCAACAGGTACAATTAAAAAAAAATACAGTAAATAAACACTCCTGAAGTTAGATTTGTTTGCGCGATCTTCCTGAATTTTGCTACCAGCATTTGAATAATTGTGTCTCTGAGTTATGGTTCTGGTCTTTTTATAAACATTTTTGCCATTTATAAGGCACAGTTGTTTTTCTTAAGTGGCTATGGTAAAATCATGTGAACACTATAGCAGTCACTTTTTTAACCCATGCATTTTGAAACTTGCTCAGAGCTTTGAACAATGGTTATGATATCTGGTTTTTGTTTGGAAATAATTGTGTTTTGTTTAAAACATTTCTACCAAATGTTGGTGCAGTTTTCCTCATAAGTCTATAGGTGATTACACCACATGAATCGAACTGTTCAGTTAAATGGGGTCTCAGGTGTGCGCCTTGGGGCTTTTCGCCCTTTTGTTTGATAATAATACAGTCCATATTTTCTTTCAGAAAATGCAAACAAGTGACGCTTGACTCAGCCAAGAAACATGCACCAGACGTGAATGAACTGTCTGGGAAGCTTCGGATCAATATGATAAAACTGAAGAAGCTTCAGAGTTGTTGTGAGACCAGCATCCAGGATTTGAAAGGTTCATACCAGCAACAAGAACTCATGGTACAGAAAATGCGAAAGAAAATTAATATGGACAAACTTTTGAGGAGCACTTTGAAGAAAACAGCTAAAGATGAGCAAAAGATGGTTAAAATAATCCATGAATCAATGCATTTCACGTTGTGTGATATAGAGAAAAACACTTTGGATGAAACAAAAATGACAGTCTCAAGTGTTCAAGCTTCTTTAAAGACTAGTGTTGAAACCTGCATCCTGTATCAGAATGAATTAAAAACACTCAATGAACTCATTACGTACAGCAGTGACAAGAACAAGAAAAAATTCTGCTTTATAGCCGGCCGGAGATGTGTGGACAAAATACATCAAGTCCAATCATACCTAAAAGAGAACTATGTTAAACTTGAATGTTCTGTATTTAACCAGACTATGCAAGACACTGAACAGTACATAAGCAAATTGTCAGATCTGGGGAGGTTGGTAAAAAGTATTAAGCCTACGAATGACATTGAACAGTACTTGTCCAAACTGTCCAAACTGTCAGGTCTTGTGAGCATTGTATGCAGTAACAAGGTGTTAACTGGGAGTGGGAAGACTGAGCACACGGTAAGAATACCAAGTGATTCGGACTTTGAAAGCATGATCTCAGCCATTTGTGTCCTCCCTGATAAAGATATCTTGGTTCTTTTAAATAATAAAGTCATACTGCTGGACCAGAAGTACCAGGTGGTGAGTCGCTGTAGGGTTTCTGCTGATTCCAAGGACACGTGTCTGATCACGCCCAGTGAAGTGGCATTGACGGTGGATAATAGAAACACACATTGGGTCCAGTTTATCACAGTCACCTCTCGCCAGCTTGTGAGAGGACAGAAGATTCAGTTACAGCATAAATGTAATGGTATTGCCCACCACCAGGGAGACCTGTTTATTACTTCTGATACAGCACTGTACAAGTACTCACTTAGTGGAAAACAAATAAGCACACTATACGAGGATAAATCACTTAACTGGACAGGTAAGATTCACGTTGTATTAATCCTTAAATCATTCGAAATATGAATAATGAATAATTTGTATTACTACATTTTTTTTTTTTTGTACATGTGTTAAAATATATTGTTTCAATTTACAAGAAACATTTTCATTAATTTGTATTTGTAAATATGAGTACCGTAATCATGTTTCTTTACAGTCACTACATGAAATGTTTATAAAAGGTAACTGAGTTCCATTGATGGACACGTTTAATGACCTCTTTTTTGTGGTTGTAAATTACTATACAGATGCAATATGTTTTACAAATAATATTGTTTTAAAACTTTGTACGAAATAAATCATCTTAAAAGAAAATTTGTAAAAGAATTTTAAGAATTGTTCACTTTAATGTAGAAAAAACGTTTTGTTTGTTATTATAGATAATATTTTTTTCAACATGCTTTTGAAATTTGTAAAGTATACGAAAACGATAGAAACTAGTCAATATTGTTATTTAAAAAATAATACTGTGCTGTTATAAACACTTACAAGCACAACCACAGTCTGGTGTCATTTTCACTGATATTTCAATACATTGTAATCATGTGTACATGTATACGAAATCTATCATTGCTGCGTGTAATTACATCATCTGACACATTCAAGTGCTTATCATTGTACGGTGTTATTTTTTTTGCATTTGTACAATTCTACTACCCATCATTACTAACTATCCAGTAGCATATCCAAATGTCAGACAATAAACTGATTCATTACATAAATATTGATTATTTTTGGATTCTATGAAGGTATTTAGGATGAGTAACTGCCTATTTATAACAACAGCTATTTTATGAAAAATCACTGAAAACTATTTATTCAGATTATTTAACATTTTCAATAATTCACTATCTTGATGTTATATTGTTTTGCAGTATTAAAGTGTGCTATTAGTCCCACAGGGGACAAGTTGTATATCATCAACCACTACCAGCACAATCTCCTCACCCTGGCCAGGGATGGAACGATTCTGGCTACCTTCAGAGACCCTTATCTACAATACCCTCGTGCTTTACATGTTACCCCTGCAGGCCAGGTGCTGGTGTACTATAAAAGATGGCTTAATTGCGCTTTAATACAGGTGCACAGCGAGGGCAGAAGAAAGCTGACAACTCTGTCAACACTAAGGAATATTAGCAGTATTGCATCAGTCTGCTACAACAGTACCACATCATCCATCATTGTGGGTAGATATAACAGCATAGAGGTGTTCAAATATAATAGTTGACTTGCACATGAATCTGTTTATTTGTATTGTTTGTGTGTTTTTTCGGTGTTTTTTAAGTAGCTTTTATTCACCTCACTATATTACAAATTATATTGTTAGTTTACATTTTAATTTGTTACTATGAAATAGAGTTCCTTTAACAATATGTTGAACTGTCTTGATATATTAAAGGTGTTGCTTAATAAGAGGTATATCCAATCCATGCATAACATTATACAGACATACTGTAAGTGATACGAGTATAAATAAGTGAATCAAATTGCATTTAAAATGTCTTGTTGCCCCATCTCGCTTAAGCGGTCAACTGGCATAAGAGGTCAGTCTAGATTCCTCCCCCACGAAAATCAATAATTATTACACCTGATTTAAATGGTGACCTTCTACATGCGACAAGCACACTTAGCAAGGAACGCCATTTTTCACCTGTGTTAAGTAGTACCCAGGCAGTCATTTCGAGGTAACGTTTAGAAAATGTTCAAATATCAGCGTTGTTTGTCTCGCAGCTCTAACGCAATATTGCCTATTCTATGTTTATTGTGTTGGTGAAGAATCTAATTACGGTAACAACTTTTGATATAATAAATGAAGCACAATGTGAGAAAACTAATACTGGATTATTGATATAGTTTGTTTTACCGTAATAATGACTATAACATCTACAAAATAAAATAAATTAAGAGTATGTCACATGTTTAAAAGTATTATTGCTCATAAAATGATCGCTTAAAAAAACTTAACAATGTAAAGGTACCGTATTGTAGAGACAACAAGTCGCATCAGTAGATCAATATTTGATTTTAATGAAGAGAAAATGTCAATTCCAAAGTATCTGCGATATAATTTTGTTGAAATGCACTACACATTTTTTAACAAACACTAAGTTTTTCGCGCCTTATTGTTTTTATTAAAAATTCAATACACTTACGCTTTCCATGTAGATGAAGTGACGTTGTACAAGCAGCATCTTTTTGGCGTGCTTCTTATCGGGGCACATAATAAACACACAACACATGAGCACTTGTTATTTGCTACTAGCGTTTGCTTATATCCCGTCAACAAGAAATTATACCGAGCCTTTTTTAATTAATGTTATAATGTGCTTTAGAAAATACTTACATGGAATAATATAATGTGTCTGTCTAACAATGTTTAACATGGGGATTGTGCTCAGGTTATGGTTGTTTAAATAAAAATGATGTTTGTGTTTTTTTTTCAGCTAATTAGGTTTGCTAAGTTAAACATTTTGTTTCTTATAATCGAAATACATGCAAGTATAAAATCAAATTTTACATGTTTATTAAATTTGACATAAACATGATCATCATTGTTTTTGCTTTTAGTGTTTGTATCTTTGAATGAGGATGATTCTATCAGATGATCAACCGTCATTTTGACTGGCTTATTAACACAGGTTAGACAGTATATTGCGATGTGTTGCACTACATAAATGTGTGTGTAAATGACAATACATACGATTTATCATGCAAATATTCTTATTTGCTTATAAAATGTAAAGTGTTTATCTGTTCTTGTCTTTTAACAAGTTGACAAGAACTTTATGTCAAACAATATATAAGAAATTATAGCTCAGAATTTTATGTTTGTAGATAACCAAACGTGTACATGACAGGCAGGCTATTTTATTTTGACATGTATTTCTGCATATGTAAGAATTTTATTTTGATCAATTACTTGAGACTCTTATATTATGTGATACTTGTTTTGGAAGTACGAATGATTCTTTTTGCCCGTGGAAATTTCTTCTTTGCTAGGCATTGCAATATCTTTAAGTATTTCATTTAATTAAGTTTAACTCTCTATGCGTATTGGTTTGCCCAACTTAATGAAACCCCACATGTCCGGCAGTGTGATACACAACGAAACTAACTGATTTATACACACCATATTTCCTTTGTAACAAAACAACTTCCAATAGCGCTTATCGAGTTCACCAGTGACATCAGGCGCACCTGCACAATTTAGACTCTGCACACTGGTTGGAAGCGTTGACAAAATCACAGGTTCTTTTTACAATTATTTGATATTTAAAATATTGTGCACATTCTGATATCTAAATAAGAGATTTAAGTAGTCGCCGTGACGAAAAGGATAAAGTGCCCGCCTAGCGACCGTTCTTTAGATCTCCCACAAAGACACCAATAACTGGTTCTACCCAGGAAACGGACTTGAATGCGTTTCAACAAGCCTTTGGCTTTCGATGCAGTCGAGCTTTAATAGAAGGTTAAGACTAATAAGAAATTTATATGAAATAAGATGTATTTTTAAACGTTTATGTTGGTGTTATTTATTGTTTTTACTGATTATGAACCATTGTTGCGCATGTACTTTTATTTTATTGTATAACTTCTGCTAAAAAAAGATACCATTGCATGACTTGACAAGTAATCTTTTTTAATCTTAGCATTAAAGCTTTCAAACCGTGTTAAAGCAATTAAAACAAAACATATTTGTACATATTAAAAAATAATAAATGAGGTTCACGTACATTCCAATTATTCTATTAATCATATTCACCAATATGAGAAAGTATGTAAAATATGTCCCGAATATACTTTGGTAACTATCTCACATGTTTGTTTGTTATTTTTAATTTTATTTATTTATTTCACGGCGGTCAGTTAACAGACTCACACTTTTCCCGGTTAAGCTGGTTTACCAGTTCTAAGTGCGCATAATTATGCCAGTAACTGGCAGTTGTATATCTTGATGCAGAGATAGGGATTGATTGACCGTAGAAGGATTTCATGACCAATACCAACACAAGTATGTGGCAGGGCCAGCGATCGAACCTGCGATCCTCGAATTTATAGTCCAACGCATGTTAATAAACTTAATGGTATTGCTATAGATACATTTACTTCATGCTTAGTGAAATTGTGCTTAGCAACAAACAACAGCAGAATACAAAATCTATCACTATTCCAAAGTTCTCATTTACAACTGCCTGTCCCACAAGACCCTAAGAGCTCCGCCTACCAAATGTAAGCTTCCAGTGATCAAGACTTCAACATGTAGTCTGTCAGCATCCTTATACGCTTGATTGTTTGTGTAAATCATCATCATCGTTTAGCCTCTGACCAGATTCCACACTCTTGGTTACTCTGGTCTATGGTATACAGGCTCCATTGATACCTGGCTCATCTTTTGAATCCCCTTTCATACAAACTCCAGCATTGTTAAGCAAATCAGCTTTTCTACGCTTTCCCCTGTCACTCCTGTGTTCGTCCCATTTGTGCTTGCATATCCAGTTTATGCACTCGAAAATGGANTGGTGAAAACGTACGTCTGATACAAGAATGCATAAATTATTTTAACCAACCAAACAATCCTGGCCTTATTTTCTGTGCAGACTTCGAAAAGGCTTTTGATTCGCTAGACCATTCGTTTATGTTCTCTTGCTTAGAAAATATAAATTTTGGTGAAAGTCTAATTAAATGGGTTCAACTATTTTATACCGATATTTACAGCATAATTATTAACATATGCTTTTTTTCAAACAGTTTTAATATCGAACGTGGGGCAAGACAAGGATGACCACTTTCATCCTCGCTATTTATTATATGCATCGAGAATCTATCACACTATATCCAATCAAAAAAAACATATAAAGGGAATATTGCTAGAACCAGACGAAGAAATTAAACAGTCCCTATTTGCTGACGATGCAACTTATTTTTTAAATGACAGTAGTGACTCATTCAATAATCTTATAGAATCGCTAACCCTTTTTGGAATGGCATCGGGCCTATCGGCCTGGTGTAAAGTTACTCATAATTTAGAAACCAAAACAAACAGTAAAACCATTTTATGGAACAATAAAGATATAACTACTAACAATAAGACGTTTTCTATAAAGATTGGTTCGAACGAAACATAAAATATGTAGATCAATTGTACGACTACAGAATAAACGACTTCTATTCTATTGATAATTTGAGCTACATATTCGGAATACCTACAAGTAATTTCCTAATGTACTACACATTGATCAAAAGTATACCCGATTTAAGTTTTAAACGCTTTCCTTTCCAATCTCCATGTTCTAATGAGCAGCAAACAGCGTAAAACCTGAACAGTCTGACAGCCTGTTCTGGTTTTATGGTAGTTGCAAATACCCATTTTCAATTTGCTTCTGATCGGGAAAAGGTTAACAAATACTGCAAAAGCTCCTTTATGTTATTATGTAGTAAAACATGTATTATATCAGGTTGCAAGCAAATTAATTGAGTACAATGTAATAAGAAAATAATTATATTTTTAGATTGTCAATAAACAATTGGAAAAACCTGTTCCTCAACTGTAAATAATAATAAGCATTGTTATTTGCATAATATATCGGTAGGTCGTATTATAATCAAAACAATTTTAATGTTATTGTAATAAATCAGTTAATAAAGAACATTTTTCAACATATTTGGCTTAGAACATTACTTTCTACACATCAGAACTGAAAATGGTTGTTACTTTATCTTCAAAGTATTTAGCAAGCTGTTGAAATCTTTGATATCACATGGGAGACAAGTCAATGTGCATACTCCCTCCTAAGTCAAGAAATTAAATATTAATGCGCCATGTTTTGTAATAAACAAACACAATTTGACTGCATCTTTATACCTGTAGTAGCTTGTGTCCGTCTCTGTTTCCGTCATGAACCACTCCACACCTTGCTGCAATGCAACTTTTCATAAATGATTGCAATACATGTTCTACTTGTATTCAATATGGCAAAGAAGAATTGTGGAGAAACAATCAACTCTCAGTAAAAACGTAACGCAAAGATCACCTAAGGTATTACGACTGAGATATAATAACTAAATTCAGATAACATCAGTATGGTCCCTGTTTAATGATGATTCCGAGAAAGTGACTTTAAAATATTGCATGATTTCCACAGAAATTAGAGCAGTTTTTTTTTTACAAAATATATCATTTTGTAGTAAGAATTTATAAGGATAACATGTATTTTTTATTGTTATGATTACCCTTACAGCTCTAATATGTTACATAAGTCCTTGATATAAAGTTTAAAGACAAATGTAAGAAGCGCAAATGAGCAAATTTTGCCAAAGAGCAGATATAAATGCACATACATTTAGGGCAATGAATGTATTTTAGATTTATTTCCAAATATGGGATTTTTTTCAAAAATTGAAAAATGTTGACAGCGTGCTAAGGCATTATAGGATTTTCCAAACGTAGGATTTGTTTATCAAAAATATAGGAATCAGTTGGCAGCATTCTCAAATAATATAGGTTTTTCCAAACAGAGGATTTTTTTGCAAATATTGAAATCAGTTGTCAACATGCTGAAGCATAATAGGTCTTTTTGAATATTGGATATAGGATTTGTTTAAATATGTGAATCAGTTGAAAGCATGCTAAAGAATTATAGGTTTAATTCTAAGGATTCTTCCTCTTAATGAACCTTGCTCTGTGAAAATGGGGCTAAATGCGTCTGCGTTAAGTGTTGTCCCAGATTAGCCTGTGCAGTCTGCACAGGCTAATCTGGGACGACACTATTCGCTGTAATGAAATTCCCTTTCAAACAAAAATCCTGTCATAGCGGAAATGGTTGTTCCTGGGACGACACTATACGCACATGCATTAAACACTGTTTTCACAGAGTGCGGCTGAAATGTAATATGCGAACTTAAGTATCTACCTGTATGCTTTCAACCGTGTGAGCCCCAGAGGCACTTATCACCTGGTTCCTGCCCAGCCATACACACGCCTCCAGGCTATGGTGAGTGATACAAACATTCAGCATTATCAAGTTATTATACATGCCCATAATTTTAATAAGTTAAAATACAGTTAATGGCAATATATTTAAATGCACATATGGCACATTAGTTTCAATGCACATTAATGCGATACGTTTTGATAAGTCATCAATGTATGGTAATACACTACATTTCTGTAATTGTATTCTTTTGAAACACAGGTATCTAGTTTTTAATTTATCGACATGTTTGCGAATATAATTTTTACATACGGATGGAAAGAAAAACGGAAACACAGGGGGAGGCATTCACTGACCGACATAGAACAATCCTATAGACGGACCTATTTACGAAAGTTTGTTTTATTTGTCTGATATGTTTTAATCATTACAACATTTAATCTTGTTACATACTAAGTAACAGTGACCCGCTATTCTACCTCCTTTGTTTGCCTTTTTACTTGTAAGTTCTTGGTTCAATCCCCACTCTGGTGACTAACCATGTATTGGTTCTTTCCAGGCAACACAGAAGCACACTCGAGAGTGTCTATAAGCCAAAGGAGTTCAATGCGATCCAGCAAAAAGAAATAAGATTCAACAAAAAGCTACCTTCAACGTTATTCTGTGTAAGAGTTGCGGGGGTGACAGTGGGAATGTGCATCTGACTGGCGGGAGGTGTGACGGAAGCTGTGGACTCTGGAACAAGGCTCATATCTGATTGGTCTTCATGTGGTGATTCGTTATTGATGCACCTCTCTGTTAAAAAATATAATTTCATGAAATAAAACAACCTGTAAAACACAAATTGAGAAAATGCTTACGCCTGACTGGCCGTTAAATATTACTAAACCTCTGTGTCAAAAACATGTTCTCATTAAAGTAAAACAACATTTGAAGAAATACACAGCAAAAATATAAAGAAAATCTAAATATACAGATGTATACATGTATAGGAAAACAGCAAACACTAGATTTCTGATGTTAAATTTCGAATTAAAATGAAGGCACCTTTTAAATACTTTAAAAATTCATATCAAAGTGTGTCTGTTCAACACTAGGGCTACCACTGACCCTCATTATTTGGTCCAAATTCTAATATGACATAGATTTAGAGATTTTATTTATTTTTTGTTTAGATTTGACTATAGCGCTGCATTTTGGACCTTGGATGTCAACATTTGACCTTGACCTAAAAGGTGAATATTAGCCGCGCTCTGTGAAACAAAAGGAGGTTTAAAGCAAGTGCGAAAAGTGTCGTCCCAGATTAGCCTGTGCAATGTGCACAGTCTTATCAGGGATGACATTTTCCGCTTTTGTTTTAAAGAAAGTGCCGTCCCTGATTAGCCTGTGTGGTCTGCACAGGCTAATCAGGGACAACACTAAACGCACATGCATTTAACACCCTTTTCACAGAGCGAGGCTTATATCGATTACTGCATGCAAAACATGGCTGGGTCTAGATAAAGTTGAGGCCATTATGCTCAGATGAGCCAAATGATTACAACATGCGATTAACACCCACACCCTTGTATTTCATCATCCAGGTGTGACATAGTTGACTGGCCAGGGCTGCATTCAGCGTCTGAACAGACCCCTTGCTTCTAAGCTTCAGGGGCCAGTTGTATGCAACACGATCTGGGCACTGATGCAATACAGTCTATCGATTATAGAGCAGAAGATCATATTGATAGAATATTAAAAAAAATATCGCCATTTTCGTATAACATTAAACTAGAGCTGCCTTATGATATCCTGCAAGGCTTTTCTTTAACTTTGACATTTGATAAACGTTTTCTGTGATTAAAAATAAGATCCTTAAACATATCTTAAGTTTGAATTAAATTTCTGTATCAGTTAGAGTAGATTTTTAACACTTACTTGCAATTTTAGAGATTATAACAGGCATATTCTGCCAAATTGGAGGTCACAGTTATCGGCCTTGGTCAGTGACGTCACATTATGATCCCAAAGATGTGTTTAGCTTTGATTGAACGATGTATTGGTAGTATTACTTGTCAATACAGAGATATGGAGTTGTTGCACGTTAACCTTACTCTGATTGTTTTTGTACGTACAGGAAAAGGGAAATAATTCTGCTAAATTGCAGGACACAGTTATGGATCTTCAGAAGTGACCATAAATGTAAGAGGGAATGGGAAAATGACTATTCTGGCTCAAAAATCACAAACTGAGATTTTTATTATTTCAAACATAAGGACTTTTTTAAAACCTAAATCTAAAATTTGAGCGTTAAAATCCAAAAAATAAGAAAGTTATGACGAGTTTCGTACATAAGGTGAAACTGAAGAAATGGGAAACATGAGAAGCATGAAGCGGTTATTTTTAAATAATTTATTTACAAGTTAATATAAACTTTCAATGTTAACAACTTCAAACCAACAAAAAAGGAATGGAATAAATCTACTGCAAACCTGGCCCCGTGTTCACAAAACATTTTTTGCTTGTCATTGAAAATGGATTTCCATTGTAGTTGATAGGCGAAAATGAAAATCGATGTCAGTTAAAATCGATTTTCGATTGCAAAATCGTTTTGTGAACACGGGGCCAGAACATATATTTTTTTTAAGGTGATTCCATAACAATCTCAAGTGTACTGTTAAAATGGTTGCCATGGCATCCGTGGTAAAAATATACATAAAATGTTTTGATATGATAAAACTTAACATCTGTAGTATTTAATAAAATATTTTAGAAGAGAAATACATTGACTCTGCTAAAATAGCCAAAATTTTGATACAGAAAGTAAACATACTGAAGAGGATTGCATTATTTGGAATTTTTAAAGTATGTTATAATGTGTAAACTATTCAGCTTTTTTCACTATAACATACAAAGATGAGTCTTTTTAAAGATTCGATGGAGTTTAATCCTATTGCTGTATACTGAATATGAATAACATACCTTTTATGTGTTGTTGTAAACTGGACCTGTTAATAATTAACTTTAAGAATTATCATGTTGCCACGGAAACACAACTTGAATTTTCATTCTTTCCGCCTTATAAAATCGAAAAAAGTAAGCATTATCTCTATTCAAGAATTAAAAAGCAAACACTATAAATATGGTCACACATCAGTGATTTTTTCTGCCCAAAATCGAAGCCTCTTTCAGACTATTTCTCAAGTGCAAAAAGTAAAAACGGCTGTTTCCCAATAGTAAAAAGTAACATTATTTACCAAATATCTGACCAAAATTTCCCCCAAAATATGCAAAACTTTTCCAATAAAATCAATATTTAATAAAGAATCAAAAGACACTTGTGAAGTTCTACAACTTCAAGCGTGACATTGACTTCATCTTGAAAACAAACCTTGACCTAAATCACATAAAGGTCAGGTCCTAGTATCAAGAACAGTCTTAAGTTAATATTCCTGCTTAACTTTTAGTTTGTTCTCAATGTTTGAGCTCAGTTCGATCATCATGTTCAATTTTGTGTTCACAGAAGATTTTTTTTTCAGTTTTGATTTTGTCTCAAACCTGAGTTTGAGCAGGAATATGTGCATTTTCTTATGGCTGAGATTTGATATTGTTCGTGGGCTGACCGACATGCTAAATACTCAGCTGAGTGGAAACACAAATCTCATCTTCTGAGTTGAGTTCAAACATTGAGAATGTTCGTGAAACTAGGCCATGTTAAGCCAAAACAAAACAGTACACCTTTCTCCAGTGCCCTTTCTGCAAGCCATGGCTTTCAGAGGCTGTGGAACAGTGAAGGTTGGGAATCCTGGCTAAATGTAGGAAAGCACAAGAATTTAAGGGTGCATCAACATTTCTTTTCTAATGAATATATCAACATATTAAGGAATACATTTTCCCACTTTAAATGCCTAACTAGGTATACATTTATTTTATAGCCATTTTATATGTAGGAAATCATCAAGAAAAATACACAAAATGATGTTTCCAGTGGAATTTGAAATCATGCCTATTCATGCATTCCATGAGATTTGTAATACATTAAATACAAAACTGTAGAAGCCCTCGAAAAAGCCCTCGAAAAATGCCACTTAAGTTTTTCATAATTTTACTCAAGTCTTCATCTCAAAACAATTTAAGACAACTACACATTTTAATTTATATAAAACTCTACTTTTAAGGATTTTTTCGTTGTGCCAGGCAATCTTGTCTATAATTGATCCCAGAATGGAGACGTTATCCAGCCCAAGGGACGTCACTCCGCACACCACTGGGTTGCTGTATGTAATGGGACCGTGTATAACATCAGTTGCTCAGAAACATTAATCTGGACTCTATTAGCACACATAAAGACTTAAATTGTAAATGTATGTATATCTTCATGTTTGTATGCCTTTACATCAGAACGCCATATCATCTAAATGTCATAAACAGTTGATGATTACAGTAAACATAGCAACCTGTGGAGAGTGATGTCTACCAAGTCCGAAGGCAAAGGTTAAAAAAAACTGTTCGATGAGGGGGGGATATAACTATACCAAAAAATATGCCTATTATATTTTTTTATTATATCCCTTTAAAAAAGTATTACTTCACTTGTGAAAATGATCTGTACCTGCCAAATGATAAATATAATTATCTCCCTTAAAAGCTTGTTACAACAAATTTAATTGGATTTTGCATGTTGTTTCAAACAAGTATTTTGTTAAATTATGTAATGAAGACAATTNAAGCGTCTATTGATTTTTGAGGTTAATAATAACAATCAGAAATCAAATATATCGAATCAAATAAATTCAGAAGAAATCTGGATTTATGCAATAAATTTTAGACAGGTAATAGTAACGAAAATTATGTTGCCGAAAGTTCTCGCGTTTTGTAGTAACCAGTCTGTGGAATATGACTTGTTCCCCTTTATGGCTTAAGGCCGGGAAACAGGCAAACAGGAAGAAAAACAAAAAATCGCATTTTGGCGGTCAAAAACATATAATACAATAACAAAGAGTACGATTCGCTACTTTATAATCACTGCCATGACGTATTATTTCATGAGGAATGCATCTACGTGTCATATAGCGTTTGTCGAAGTGTCTATGTTGCTCAGCGGTCTATGATTTTCCATCGCGAAAATATGTGACGGCAGGAATTATTTGACTTGATACCCTATAAGGTAATGTCTCTTTGTATTTCAAAAAAGTGATACAAATAAACGGTCAACGCCCTTCGGGCTTTTGCCCGTATTATAATCTGACAGATGGCGCCAAATGATACTTTAACGTCTTTTCAAACCTTCAATTAAAGAGCGCAGACTGGTTTAACGTTAGTAAGATTCGTAAGAATTCTTAAGTCTGCGAACGTGTTTATGAAACGTTCTTACGAATTGGCGTAAGAACGTTCGTACGTAAAAATCGCAGAATTCTTACGAACAACTTAAGAATTGTTTATGAAACGGGGCCAGTATCCTCTACCAAGATCGTACAAATCATACCCCTGGGTTTGAAACTGACCATTTAAAATGTGAGAAATCTAGAACCATCCTGGCCCTTTTTTTAAATTGCCACCGAAATCAAACCTTCACTAATATAATTTTAACCAAAACCATCTTTCTGTCATAATCTTCTCAGGAAGAGTGGACGGCAATGCATCAAGAGATATCAGATGGACTTACTGCAGGCTGGCTCATACCAAACGCCCAGAAGGAGTATAAGCTGGAAGAGGCTGGGTTAGCACATGAAGAAATTATCAACAATTCTGGAACAACGGGCAATATGATACGGATGATGTAACTTTAAGTGAGGAGATTTTCAACAATTCTGGAACAACGGCCGATAGTACACTGATGATGTACCTTCAAGTGTAGAAATTCTAAACAATTCAAGAGCAACGGGACAATGGGATACTAATGATGTAACTTCAAGTGTAGAAATTCTCAACAATTCTTGGACAACGGCCGATAGTATACTTATGATGTAATTTAAAGTATAGAAATTCTCAACAATTTTGGAACAACGGGCAATATGATACTAATGATATAACTTCAAATGAAGAAATTCTTAACAACTCTGGAACAACGGACAATTGGATAATAATGATGTTACTTCAAGTAAAGAAATTATCAACAATTCTGGATCAACGGGCAATTGGATACTAATGATGTTACTTCAAATGATTTGGTTCAACAAATTCAATTGGATTTTGCTTGTTGTTTTAAACGAGTATTTTGTTAAAATTATGTAATGAAGACAATTTGCATTTGTAAATACGAGCACAATGTTTAAACAAAGTAGCTTCTTAATATTGTTATAAATTGCCTATATTTTAGTTTCATATAGTAAAGTATACTTACACAAACTGGTACATCATCTAAACATACGGTATTCATTGGTTTGTGCTAAGAAGTGCAATTATGAACAGACGCCATTTGATCAAATTCAATATACATTTTTTGTACAGATTGACCTCTTCTTCCCCATATGCAATTTTTGGCTGTGAAAGTTCCTTGTGTTTATGAAATAATGATAAGTGGTGGGCAAAAGGTCCAATTTCACAGTCCAAAGTCAATCAAATATCATTACATCTCAATGGTTTCATTCAAAATATTGGCTGTCATCTTTGCATATTTTTACAAACACCTTTAAATAAATTTGATTACTATGGGATTAAAACATGGATGTAACGTTGTTTCAAGGGAAAATCAAAATAATTAAGTTTATTTGGTAATTTTGTGAAGCTCGGTGTGCATATTGCCATATAAAATGTATTCAAGCTGGTGCTATGCATATTTTGATCTGTTATATGTTGTGTTTTCTAACAATAAGGCAGTGTGTTTAATGTGTTAATTGATTGTCTATAATCAGAAACAAAAATCAATCAATAAGTAGTCTCTGCAATTTATCAAGAAAATGAGTTCACAAATCTTACTTTATCTTCGTAACTTTTGAAACCTGACAGACCCATTTTGCATACCAATTTACAATTCTATAGGTAACACGTAACATTTTCAAACTTAACACATCCTCGAACGCTTTTTTATATCACACGCGAAATGATATTTAGTAATATGGCCATCCTTTATTAGTTACAGCGTTTAACTATATGATGATTGGCTGAATATGATTTGTGTTGGAATAATCGCCATTTAGACTGTTTAGATTTTTTAATTTATCGCGATAATGTACTTATTATACGGTTATTCGCAAAACGAGTATCACGTGATGTTCAAACAGAATGCATCTATTTGAAATGGATCGAAATGTCGATACATGTTTTATTTCTTAAATATGTATGTTTTTGTTGGGTTGTTGTTTTTTAAATTGCAAACATTTTAACTGTGTATTCGTCTAGTATGTATAGATGTTACTGTGTGTTGTGTTGTATGAAAATATTATTTGATCGACTTGAATTAAAAAGTGTATTGAACTATCTGAACTGTCTCTGAGGTCAATTATTACCCTTCCCCTTACATAATGATTTGATAGATACTATGATCGCTGACTTAAGGGGTATACATTTGATACAAGAAATGTAACGCTGACCTAATTATTATTATTATCTTTGCGAATGTGGTAGCGGTGATGATGCTGCAGATAATGATAATTATGAAGAAGATGATGTTGATGAAAATCGTAATGGCCATAATGCTGATGCTGATGTGATGATGATGAGGAGGATAATGATGATGATGGCGAAGACGATGACGACGATGATGATGATGCTGATGATGCTGCTGATGATGATAAATACAACTATATTTTGTACATTAATTACGAATAGCATACATAAAACTTGTTTCATTTACAAAATAATTGTATTTACAAATCAAACATAACAAACACTAGATTTCAGGCGCCTGTATTTGATTTATTTTCAATATTGATAAAATACACATTTATTAAAATACATACATGCCTTGCTAACTTAAAAAAAAAAATATGAAGTAATAACGTAATACATACTTTAAAGGAAAGTGTTTTATTACTGTTTGAAAGTCTTATGATACATCTCTACAAACATCTATTAGTATTCGTTTTTATATTTAAATGATAGTCTCAATTGTGGACTCGAGCAGAACACAGGATGGCTACGCCCATGCGTTATTTCACATACGGGTCTTAGCGACCAAGTTTGAGGCTTTGTACAGGTAAAGATTGCCTCGTGTGCAGATTATCAGTTTAGACAGACGTGTGTGTTACAGCGTGTGGGTGAAAAACCTATTGGATATTGCTCAGCAGATTGAGGTTAGGCATTTTACTATGATGAATATGATGTTGATGAAGATGACGATGATGACGAGTAGATTGATGATGATGAGATAAAGGCGAAAATGATGATGATAATCATTATGATAATGCTGCTTATGATGATGATCACCATGAACGTTATGATGATTATCGTCATGATGATGATTTTTATGGCGAGGAGAAGTATAGGGCGAGAGAAAATGATGACTATTTTAATGCTGCTTATGAGGATGATGAGCAATATCGTGGTGATGATGAGAAGAGGAGCAGAAGGAGAAAGAGCAGACAAAGAAAGGACATTTTACAATGAATATAATGTTTACGATTATGATGAGGTATATGCAGACGGATAACAAGGATCGTTTGCTTTAAAAATATGGAACTCGTGCAACATACCATAAGTAAATGGGTATTTCCTGGTCTTGCTACATGTACCATATGTGCTTCATCATTACAGACGGAAGAAACATACAAAACGCGAGAAAAAAACACTGAATTTAGCACTCTGTAATATACTTAAACGTGAACGTGACAAGTCTGGCCATTAACAATACTTATTATGGTCATTATTTTTATATCAGGATTCGCTTTTACGCCGTACATATTTATAATTTCACACTGACTTTGCAATGGATGCAAACATTCATAGCCCGTGGCGTCCCATGATCACAGCGAATGTTCAGCGTAAATAAACTTACGCTTACAGAAAAATGTCCATTAAAGCTGTTTGCTTCTTATCATGAAAGTTTCCTGAAAATAAGATGGCAGTAAATTGTTCACTTTGGTAATGGGGACGTGGCCAGATTCAAACCCAGGGGTTTGATTGCAACGATCTTTTTAATAGAGCACAATCTGGTGTCAAATATCATTATCAAAGCTCACCTTAGCCCATAGCACGCAAGGGGAGCTTTAAGGATACATTGTTGTCCTTCTTTCAATGCGTCCGTAATCAACTTCTCCTCCTAAACCTCTGCATATTTTAACGAAACGTCATCCCAATGTTACTCTCTTTGTAAGATCAGACGTTTATGACGTTTCTTTATCATTTATTCATGGCTTTGTATACATATTTGTACGTCCATTCCTCATAGAATGCTATTTATGTTAACCGCTAAAACGTTTGTTTCTGAGTTGCTTCTAAATTTGTCTTCTTTAAATATGTGGGTCTTGCACTGAAGTTATAGTATAATACAGACTCGGTCGTGAAAGAATTTAAAAAGACAAAATGTTACAATATAATATATATAGAATATATATAATATGTTCAAAGTACAATGTTGACGACACATTCTAATTACTTTTTATGAATAAAATATTTACAATATTTGGCATTTGACCCCAAAACTAATTATATTTAAAAATCAGTCTGTCTCCATGCCTGACTTTATGAACTCAGCGTCTCAGCTCGTAACCATATATGCGACTTGGGGCCTGGTACGAAATCACACGCTATTGAAATCTTTAAACAATTTAGAGGATATTATAAACTGACTCCGAAATCCTTTGTTAGGACCCATCATATGCGGCGTCAGTGTTCGACCTTATATAGTTTCATTTAGTTATTGAACCTCGTACACCAAGTAAACAAAATAATAATCTGGATTGACATTATTAACGTTGCAATCATGTTAGAAAGTCAGTGTTTGAACATAATATCTTGTTTAGAACCTTTCACACTGTTAGACGAGACTTGGATTCGTTGGTACGAAGGTACTTTGAGCTTGTATAGTGAAGACCACACGAACTCAAGCTATTGAGCGTTAGGAATGCCACTTTGTAAACCATTTGTTGTCAGTGCACCCAAAGTCCCTTTTTTATCAACACCAACATTCGCATTACATGTTCTTATACACGAATGTTAACATTTCAAGTTCACTGATTTAATTTACAAACATTTATAATTTAACCGTACATCCAAGCAACCAAGCGTTTAAACTAGTAAGATTATTAATAAAATAATTCTACAAACTACATATTTCAAAATGACAGGCGCTTATAAAAAAAAGTTTCGTACACAATGCAGCTATGAATGAGATAATGAATTTCTAGTTAAATAATGATAACATCATCAAATAACTCACCAATGAACTATTGCTTCAATACAATTTAATAAAAAAAATAATTGTACAATCCTTAAACAAACAAAACATTCTTAAGCAAATAACATTTAAAAAACAAAACAAATGATATATACTTAGAGTGACCGCCCCTGCTGTGATGGCGGCGTTTTTCAAACCGGACAATAAAAATTAATAAATTAAATGTGTTCATGTGTTTAAAGCTGTTAAAATCCGTGTATAGTGCAAAAAGAAAGGAAATATAAATATATAAACTCGTTGGAAGATTGTTCGCTGTAAACAATTGATTCTGTGTGGCAATATTTAATTTCTTTTATTTGTTCACTGTGCGCGAACAAAGGAATATGGATAATCGTATGTGTATCGTGATGTGTTACTAAAAACCGGTTTTGCTACCACGTCAAATTGATTGGACTATATATATATACAGGTAAATTAACTTTACAAGCGTCGCTTACAAACATCGAGAATCGAGACTTTTGTTTACCTATTCAAAACAGATATGGTGTTTTTTTCTGATCCGCCTAATTATGTGGGCGTAATCAAACTGGTCAAATATTGTCTCAAGTGTCCAGACAGGATTTTGCACAGAGTTCACTAGATAATAAAATGGTACACATGTTCGACGAGCTGCGATTCATTCGAAACGAACAAGTGAACTGTAGCCGAGAATTAACACGCTTGCATGACACTGTTGCAAATGTTACTGATAAATTGTGTCAGGTCGTCAGTACTACGAATGTTCAGAAAAGATTTCTCAAAACACTAGCCTACAAATCTATTGACATGGAAGCTAGAGCACGGCGAAATAACCTCATATTCCGAGGGTTTATCGAAAATTATAGTGAAAACTGCACGAAAGTACTGCAGGATTTCCTCAAGAATCACCTTGACATAGACAGTCAGTATGTGTACATCGCTCGGGCACACAGACTCGGCCAGAGAAACTCTCGGAGGCAGCATCAGCACAGGCCAATTATTGCAAACTTTCGGGATTTTGGAGACGTAGAACATATTATGCGAAACGTCAGACGCCTGAGAAACACACCATTCTCCGTTGACTACGATTACCCAAGAGAAATACAAGAGGCTCGCGGACGCCTGTGGCCAAAATTCAAAGAGTTAAAAAATCGGGATCCTCGGTCGAGGGCCCAACTAGTTTACCCCGCCAAGCTCATCCAGGACGGTAATCTAGTACAAGATGAGTTACCAGAGTGGAGCCAGTTTATAGGAGCAAACAGACTAGCCAAGCTCGATCATATAACACCAATAAGGCCACATCACCCACAAGAACATGAACTATCCCTGAACTCTGCAGAGAGAACGTTGAGCCCGTCTGTCACAGACGATGCCAGCCCACCAAACGAACCCAGCTCACAGGATCGAGCCCCGATGGAGACATGCGTCACAGTACCCACAGGTGGTCGCCATACGGCACCGTCGAGCACGAATAGCGAAGTCGTCACAAACAGCGCAGCAATTCCCATCAGCACAAATGATCTAGGCGCCGTGGGCAGCAAACTGCCAGGCTTTGCTAACCAATCCACAAGCTTTTCATCGTTTAAGAGCCCAAGTATCACACATTATCTAAAACAGCCAACTCTACTTTTAAGTACTAAGCCAGCTAAGACTCAAGACGANAAGTGTACATGCGGTGGAAATCCCGGTCTTTTAAAAATGCCTACAGCAACGGATGGTTTCGCGTTTTTATTTATGTTTTCTGCCGCTGTCTGCTCATTGACCTATTTTCCGCCATACTGGTACGAAAACTATGTCTTCATCGTTGGAATAATCTTAGGATGGTTTCTAACGTTGTTCTTTCTAAGTCAGTTCTCGCTTCTAATCCACCAAGTTCTCGCCGGTGATATATTCAGATTCTCAATCATTCTCGCAATTCTGCTTATTAGCTTTTCCACCGCAATGTACATCTCCATTCAAGACTCGAAAGCGATCGATGATGAGGAGTAGAGAGACTAAGGAACGATTGCTTTTGTCGATGTTTAAGCTGACCGTAGGCTTAGATGGCATCCCGAACGTTTACGCGACTAAACATTCTCCCGTGGGCAGTATTATATTTGTGGTTTTTATCATTATGTCCGCGGTCCTAATCATGAACGCGTTGATAGCAGCAATGGACCTAACCTCCACGAAGATTTTGCAGCCACACGACGATACGACTTCGCAACAACGAAGCTTGCTTCTTCAAAGAATGTCCATGATCTTATTTATAGAAAGCATATTACCAACTTCATGGATTCATAGAGCAGGTGAACTAAAGAAACGTAGAATAGAATGTGTAGACAAAACAGGTGATTCTGAAACAAGCGCTTATTCTCTTGAAATAACGTCTTTATCTACACACCATTAATAATGATGTGCCACAAATGGATTCGTTGATTACCCTGTTTCAGATACGGTGTATTTATTCGCCATAAAATCTGACCTTTTAAAAAAAAAATACCCTATACGAATAGACAAACCATTTTGGTGTTTATCAACCATCTGCTGTTGAAAATGTTATTCTTGAAAATATATATGTTACAAAGTGCTAATTAATGTGATATGTTTTCCAGTTTTCTAATTTTTATTAAACAGATATGTCATTGCCACGTGTTTCTATTTGTGTACTGTTACAAAGCAGACATTGTAGACAAAAGACCTCACACGTTATCATGTTTATATGACTGATATTTAAACAGGTTATAAATAAATTATTTTGAAGAATTGCTGATACAGATTTGGAGTTTCTGGATGGCACAGCCTGTGAGACATTGTTTAAATGGGGTGAGAAAAGTCGACGTATCGCCGACATCACCGAATACACACGCGTATCCCTAACCTTGTTGTCAAAGAATATTATTAATACGCGTCGTCAAATCGGTTCGGCCACTTTCATCGTGACGGCGGAAAAGAAAAAGCTAACGAACCTAACGGTCAGCTAGGTTTTGTCTACAATTGCTCCATAAAAAAGTATTACTATGTTTGTTGAAAAAGTGGTATATACATTTCAATGATAAAATAAAATTAATATTGTGTCTCATGTACTTGCTGAAAGATGAGATTTAGTAATATGTTGACAGACACACTGAATTTGGAAGCGTAAAACCTTTCAATATTTTGCCAGGCTTATAAATCTTAAACCAAAAGTCTTGTCTGAGTTCAAACGTTTTGTTTTAAAATGAATATAACACATGTTTATCCGCCTGGGTAAGGTAGTCTTCACCCGAGCGCTAAACGTGAACAATGACAATGGACAAGTTACCGCTGCGAGTTGGTTCATTTGATGAATAGGCGATTGTTGATTTTACTTGCCCGGCATTTATGAGCGTCTTCGATTACCAATAACACAAGGCGTAGTAATTTAACCTCTTTGGTAAATATGAAATATGAACAGACAGTTAAAATGTACATATATCAATCTGTTTACCGTTTTGAAAACCATACACCTGAAATGTCTTGCCTCAAAGTCGACGGGGATTAAAAATAAAAATAAACATTTTGTATATATCATGTATAACTGAATGTTGTGTTGATCATTATTTCCAAAACTCGTTGTCGAAGTTTACCATGTAAAATATCTCTGGATTCCACATACGCCCATACTTCATTGTATCTGGTGAAAATAAAAATTATTCATACAGTTCTCCATTGTTATCGTCATGAAAAACGATTGTTAGCTGTTTGTTACGGTTTGTTTATAGTAATATTCAATTATATGATAATACGAATTGAAACTTACTTACAGAATATAACAAGTATAACGAGCTTAAGACAACAAATCCTTTAAATTGCATTTTAGACAGAATATTCTACACACATTCACTAAGTATGTGTCAATATAAAACAAATATCATGTAATGTGGGAGCAGTGGTCTAATGTTGGGACGCTGGCTTAGGGATCGAGAGGTCCAGGGTTCGAATCCCGCCCTGACCACTGGAATTGCCTTGAGCAAGAAATTTATCCCACATCTGCTCCTCTCCACCCAGATACACTTTGCAACACTGCATTACATCTATAACATTCCATTTCGAACATTGAGCTACAAACGTAAATAGTCTCAGATCACACCTGAACACACCATCCTGTGCATGCATGGTAAGCATAGATAAAGGGCCCAGATTTCTTTCAGGGACTGTTTTAATTATTTTTGTTAATTTCAATAAACATATTTACTGACAAAACCTATCGATTTTAAAAACATGAACTTTAAAATACTAATAAATTAAAGGAAGACGCAGGCTTTTGATATATGAATAGTGTGTTTCAAGCGATTGATTGATGATTATCCACGAACAAAGCAATTGTTAACATTGTTCTTGTTCAAGAGTCGTATTGTGCTTTTTACAATATATATAATAATTATATATTTAACGTAGTACTATTTTCATTTTTAGAAATCGTCTTTTTACCCAACTGTTAACAAATGCATTTAAGAACTATTTGGTATCAATGTAAGATTATTGGGAAGCTTTTTAACTGGATCGAGTTAACAGTCCTGGGATTAACTCTTAATATAGACATCTTTATTATCGTATTTCATTGTTGTAAATACATTAGGTATCCCTTCTCATACATTGTATAGTCATCATTATCATCATCACCATCATATGTTCGATTAAAATGGGCAGAACTATCCACATGCTTTTACGCGCAAGAACTGAATTTGGAATATTAAATCATTTATAGTCTTGATCTTGAACCCACACATCCCAACGCAATCCCAAACACGGCTTTCTTTTTACAAAAAGATAACTGTGGACTTGACCTAACACTAACATCAATGCGATCTCAAACGAAGCTTTTCAAGAAAAGCATGAATACAATTTTTCACCCTGTACATTTGGTCCCCCATTCATTGTGCACACTGGGCTATGAACAATATAACATGATGTTAGTCCGCTCATTGTGTTATAAGTTTGATAAGTTATACAAATATTGTATTCTCAGAACCATAACGTATCCAAAAACTTGTCAATTCAGAGTGCATACCTGAATTATTAAGTGATAATGGCACCCTTAAATGTAATTGTTTAAAAAAATAAAATAAAATGTGGTTCCCAGTATTGAAAAAAAGATTGGTGTTGTTTTTGTGATGCATATTGTTTGTTAAATAAAATAACATTTGATGCATATCTTCATTATGTGACATTAGTAAAATCGATTCTATCTCATGACAGAACCTTTAGCATTATACTGACATAATTGATTGGCATATTGTTGATAAAATAATCGGACCGCAGGTGTGCGGGTGGGCACATTTGCGTGGTTGCATATCCTCAGTAGAGAATGAGGTCCCCATGTAAGGTATCTATTTATACAGTTAAACTTAAATATATTAAATGCTTGTTAACTAATTAGTTTCAAATTTTGAGTGACACAGAAGACGCGAACGCAGATATTACATAATACAACGCATTGTCAGATTCTAGTTGTCTCGTTGAATACATGCCGTTTTACCATGGTTAGGATAAGTACTCTGTAATTTGACATTTCTCGTCTGCCGAATTAAATTAGTCTTCGGACATTATATATGGCTATAATTTGACGTTTGAACATCAAGCTTGATCTTGACCTTAGAAAATTGACATACGGATATGCCCACGTGCAGGATTAACTCTATAGACCTCCATCATTTGTTTATAGACATAATAAACAAGCTAATGTTTGTTAAGACGAAATTGAGTATCATTATGAAAAATAATAGGATGAAATAGATGATAAAAATCATACAAATCTCGATGATGATCTAACGATTGTAACCCAAAGATGAAATTATGATGTTGATGATGTTGACTATGACGATAATAGTGAAGATGGTGGCAATGGTAACAACTTTGACCTATATTAATAGAAATATCAAAATGTGGTTAAACCGATTATCACCTAAGTGGGTTTCATTTCCCAAATCATGGCAATAAACTTTGGAGTTGATCCAAAAGCAAACGCACTTTGGTGTTGAACAGCAATGTGTGGTTGACACCAACGCGTAGTCCACATAGCTCTCCAGTTTATGATAAGGTCTCAGACTTAAATGATCAAACACCTCAAATGAAAACCAGTAGTTGTAAATGTACAACAAAGACAATGGCGATGTAAGTAAAATACCGTTTGAACCTGTGATTACTCAGGCAAACACAGAATGATATCAGATCGTTTTAGCTTTTATCATAACGCAAATAGTGATCTTCTTCCAAACCAACAATACCGTTGTGCACACTTTCTCGTTATCCTACTTATCCCACTTTCTTAATGTTAGAAAATATTTCCTCTCATTACCTCATATATTGCTGAAGCTCACACACTGATTTTACCTAAATGATTTCTTTTGAGGATGTCAACAAAAATTAAAACAGTTTCCCATGTTGTTTTTGTATCCACATTGCGTAACATTTATTTAGTTAGTTATTTAGTTGGTAAGATACTTACTTCCTTAATTGTCTTACTTACTTTGTTATTTACTAACTAACTAACTAACTAAAAAAACAACTAACTAACTGACTAACTAACTAACTAACTAACTTACTAACTTACTAACTAACTAACTAATTCACTCACTCACACAAGAACGCACTCATTCACTCACTTACTTTCTCACTCACTTTTTACCTACTATTTAGTGACTTACTAACTTTGCTACTCACTGTCTAACTGATTAGAGTGTTTTGTTTGTATAAAATCAATATACCATTGGCGTTGATAGTTGACAATACAGTTGAAAAGACATACACAGCTACAATAAAGCGTAAACCTAAAGATCGAACAAACTTCTTAAATCGTTGTCAATAAATATTTGCTTTCACAGACTTTGTTTTGAACGAACGCTTTTGTTCGATAGGAATAAAAGCGAACTGAACCATAACGTTAAAACTTTCCTATTACTGGCTTTGTTCGAACTATTCTTCAAGCTTTTAAATTATAAAGCGTTTTAACTGTTATACGATATTAATTTAGAAAGTAAAATCATCAGAGCTAACACAGTCCTACTATCAGTTATGTATTGGGGGACGGAGTTTAAGCCATTTATTGACAACTGCCCTTTCTGAAGAGGCATAGGTAATGGCTTAATGGCCGTATATAACAATTATTTCAAGACAAATCCCCACATTAGTTGTATTGACGGTTCATCAACCACGCGATCCACCGATTTTAGACCAGCGATCAGCCAAAGGAGATAGCCGTACCAGGTATTGATAGCATTCAAAGTGCTTTTTTCCTGTGTAAGATATATCTGCTTAACGAAACACATGACTTGAAGTACCCAAATCTGATACCAAGCTTTAAGTTTCACTTAAAACTAATTTATAACGAGTATAAACGTGTTATATTTTACATTGTTAATAAATGATCGAGATATATTTCGCATTATTGATTCATCGAAAGACCCGACGCATATATACGTTTACATGACTCATAAAGTAGAATGATTAACTTGAAAAATTATCCAACAAAAACCAAAAAAAACGCGTCTTTCAGGTGTTGAGAAAGACTTCGTGCGCAACCTTTTAAGTGAAATATTTGATAACCCAGCAGCCCCATAAACGTAACGATTATCACTATTTTGCTGACCCTTTAACCAGTTATAATAATGAAGAATAAAGAAAAGTTTTGTATTCGTAACAACTAAATCTTGTTCTATCTGTATGTTTGTTTTACTTAAGGCAGTTCTTTTCCAGTACAAAATGTATAGATATGTGTATCAAAGTTAAGTACATTTTATTAGTTTAATCTGTATTTAAATAATTAAATATTTATAACATTTGAATGTAATGACCTTCTTAGTATCGCGTGGTAAAATACAAATATGTTCTACCATTAAATAAATCATTTTGTAAACTTCTCATTGGCGTTCAACAATGGAGTGGCTGACGTAAGAATATATTTTAGATTTCAATCCTACAGAAAGAAATCAATGGGTTCTCATATTACGTGACTTCAATACAAATCGGCATTTTCCCGGGCGCTCTACATTCAATATTTGTAGACGGTCGGGTAAAGATCGAAGTGTGTTATTCATTGAGGACTTCATAAGCGCAGGTAGGTTTACTTACTTAATTTACTCTTCTGCAATCTACTCGTTTCTTAATATGATCTGTATCCGTTAAGGTTTATTATAGTGGTTGTAATTGTATTACCGGTTAAGCCATGTAACTTAATTTAACATACATTCTAAGTACACTACGTTTAACACATTTTGTGTCTTTTGATTTAATGCTGACAAATAAACACAATTCATCTCGCTTTACAAAATTGCAATTTTTATACAGACAATTATAATTCTCTCATATTTTTGACAAATATTGGTAAAACAGACGTTTTGATTTAAAAAGAAGAAAATAAGATTTATATTAAATCATCGCATATTTGATTTAAATTAGTTGGCAAATGTTGAACATATCTGATTACAGTCAATGCAAATACGTCAACTTAAAGAAACACAGCGACAATAAGTAAGCAGCACCTGAACATCGCATAGACATAATCTAGTTTAAACATAAATGTATTGTTGATATGTGCAGTAAACACAAACATGTTTATCTTTATTCCTAGCAACGAACAAGTAACGTATCCTTTATTGATCAAACTTAATTTAAAACCACCATAAAGCGGAACAAATCGGTTATTGGTTTTTGAAATCAACATTTTAAACGTTCAAGTTTATACTCAATCAATACAAAACTGCAGTTCTTATTGATCGTATAATCGAATGTTTGGCCTAGATTTATTCACGCTGAACATTTTAGTGAATTAATGAGATCCTATTTTTGGAATGAAATGCGCAGACTTTGGTTTTGAATAGCGACACGGCTATTTCATGTAATTTTATACTCGGCGACAGACAACCGTATTTACAATGCAATCCATAATGATACCAGTACGTTTCTCAATGCCCAGTGGCGTAGCTAGGCTTTGTTGCGTTGTAGACCCGGTCGTAAGTTTTAGAAATAAAGTCAACCATGTTCCGTAAAATTTACAGATATTAATTAATACTTGTTTCGGTACACTATGTAAACTTAACAGATACATATTTTACAACACGTGCGTACTATACTTACTTTATAAACAAAATGACATTTATTTAGGTTACACGACCTTAAACTTAATTTGTTCGAATTATCATAACATGGAACAGTATTGATAACAAGGGTTTTAATTGATGTTTGAGACATAGTGTGCATTATGTACAAGTCACGCGAGGATAACTCTTTCAAAGAGGATAACGCATTCTTTTCGGTCGCTAAAAGTTGCGTTACATACGCGTGAACTTACTGGAGGATGAACGTTTTGACGACACCGCCTTCTTTTTGTTCGTTTACTACTACTGTAACATACTTCTACGCAATGATGACATCTGTACATGAAACTGCATGTGTATGCCCCCATCCTTCAGTCTTCCCGTCGTTCAGTCCCTCCGGCGTCAAAAATTATTAATGGGATTCAACGGAAAGTGCATATAGCCATATCTCCAGGATTACAATATCAAAGATTCATTGTACATGTTAACCAGGGCCTCTGACAACAAAACGCTAATTGCACTCATTTAATTATGAAGGATTGAAAATTTGTTATATGTATGTGCGCGTTTGCGACTTTTAAAAAAATCAGAGCCTTTTCAATAAAACTATTCAATGACAATTTATTTAACGGACTTAAACAAATTAACAATAACGTGCACACTTAAATTGCTATTGTATGCATGTGCTATTTAAAATGAATGAGTTATGTAATAAACATGCTGTCGTTGTGTTAAATATGTCTAGATCGAACACGTGCTCAACAAGCTCCAAGTAGGTTGATGTTATTATTTAAACTTGCTTTAAGGGACTAGCTTTGCGTCAGGTGTCCAAAGCGCATGCAGAGTTTGTTCATTTGTATAAAACTATCACACACAGTCAACGTGAAACGCGTGATATTGTAAATAATAGCAAGTAATTAATGTTTAAATGTTAATTTTGAAACGACACACAGTGATTTAGCGTTTTCAACAATTAATGATGTCTCAAAGATCAAATCGTGTTAAACAAAATGAACTACAAGACTCTTGGAGACGAATGCATTACCTGTAACGTGTTAACCGTTTCTTCGGGATACATCTAATGCAACAAACACCAGTGGTATTTTCGAACATGCAGATTTTCCTAGGGCTTTCCTTAGCCATTTGATTAGATACAAATATTTCCTCAATTTAAACTAGAATCAAAGAATATATACACTATTGATGATTTATAATTATTGTGCTATTCGAATTATTGACTTTTAATCACTATACAAGCCGGTTTTTTTCTGTCCTGTGTGACTTGGATGGCTTCGATCGCTTGGGTGAATAGGGTAGCCTCAAGTGTCTTGGGATGACTTAGGTGTCTTTGGTGACTCGGGAAACCTCGGGTATTTTGGGTGACCTATGTGTGAAAATACCATGATCAATCTAAAATTCACACACTATTTGCGTGGAACTTACCAAAAAGCTAAAGACTAACAAACGAGAAGCGTACTTTTGTGTTTAATGTAAACACTATTTATGAACTCAAAGAAAAATGAACCTAAAAGATAAAATACCGACCAAAATTGTCTCATACCTATCGTGATGTTTTCGTCAATAAAATCCCATTACGACAAATATGTTAATGTGTGTAATGTTTATTGATGACAATCATGTTTTCTTAAATATCATTTACCTATCAAATAACTGTTGGATCCGCGTGTTATTGTAATGTGTGTACGTATTTTTCTTACAATAATGCGTTTGAATTGTTAAAGGTCGCAATGATATGTCAACAAATGTCGTCTTACCATATTGTTGCATAAGCGTTGGTGATACAGATAAAGTGAATGTTTAAAATATAAAAAAGCTTATGTTTAACGTCTCGATGGTGTATTTTACTAGTTATCAGCATTTCCAATAACCATGATTTGCAAATACAATGTGTGTTTTGAATGTGAAGACCGTTTTCATTTTGGCACACACAGGTGCATCTTGTTCAAACGTGATAGTTCCACCTCTTCCGATTTTAAAGATAAATGAGTAATTTAAAGCGTGTACATATGCCAATATTATTCAACATGGTCGAAATGTCAAAAAAGGGAAATACTTTACGGGGCAATCGAGAAACTATTTTTAGATAAATAAAATTATCTCATTGCAAATTGTGTTGTTTGCTTTAAATAGTTTATATCATTTGATTTGTCTATGATTGATTAAAGGTAAAGATTTTTCAAATTTTGTTTCGATCATTTGTGTATGTGTCTTTGTGTGTGAAATGTGTGTGTGCGTCTGTTTAATGTTATGAATGAATTTTATCTACCTCTGTACTAGCAATACGTGTATGAACCAAGCAAGTTAAACGCATTGTCAAATTAACTCACTTATATACTAACACAATAATATTGACACTAAAATTTCAATTTGTAATATATTGAGGTGAAAAAAGCTATATACTAAAAAAATAAGCCGGTATTTGTTGTTCTTAACAACAGCTATTTCTTGCTAAGCACCTGACACGCCTTTTGTTTTTCTTAACTCAGTCTGCTAAGAATGTTCTTTTTGAAACGTTATGTTTATGGGCGTGCCTTTGTTCCTTAAGTTGACTTAATTGTTCGCTTTAGTTGAAGATCTTACGTTAAATAACGTAAGTAGGGAAACGTAGTTCTGGACTAGAAATTAATAGGTTAACTTGTTTAAAAATACACAGAAAGTGAAAATCTACCTTCACCAGAATGAGGCAAACCTAATAATACAATGCATTTCTCTATTTGTGTCAAGGAACCTATTTCCAAACAGTTAGACACAACACAAATGCTCTGGACAAGACACATACGTACATAACACACGAATACATAAACAAGAACAAAATTGGGATTATATTCAAACAAGAGCTTTAGAACAGTAGCTTTCAGAGGCACGATGGAATGAAAGTCAATGTGCCGTGGCTGCCTACTGCGCCATATGTAAACGGACGACTTAAATCAGAGTGATCGGGGGGTTAACGTCGAAGTCGGCTGAAGATGCATACGTTATCGAAGCAGACTATAAACCGCATCTTTAACCTTCAACCTTTTTATGTCTATCTTTAGTCACATTAAATAGTTCACATTCATGACAATAGCTTCAAATAAAATTAATTGTTGCAAATAAATAAAATTTTAACAGTCAGTTGAAACTTCTGTTGAATATGAGATTTTGTTTGATTTGTCACTAACTTATAATTGTATTTTGAAAAATTAATGGGTTATTTCAATCATTTGAGAAAACTGACTGGACGATACAATATTCCTCGCGACGAACCTTATTCCGTTATTGCCTTTTTTGTAAGTAATGGTACCAAGAGGATGAGTTCCATTCAATTTTGTTTTTACGGCACGAGTATGTTAAGTAAGTTTTATATAATATTCCATCTATTGTCAAGTTGAATAGCTTATTGAAATCAATGTGCATATCTGAAATTGGTAATGTGTGCAAATATGTAAAGGAAGCTTTACCATTCGCAATTAATTTAAAATGCAACAAAACATGAAAATGAATACATGTAGTTATCCTAGCTGCCTCTGTACAAAGTCTTGATCTGGTATGTTAAATCATTGTTTTGTTCTGTTATTCTTTAATTTCTTATACTGTCAAATTTGTTGACGCCTTATAACGCCTTAGATAAAAGCTGTATGTTTTTATGTTGATATGCATATCTATAACTTATAATAAACTGTCTGTCTTGTTCGGTTATGTTTTCAAACAGCGCTGTAAAAAGGTGTTACGCTCACGTATATTGTTCACGGCAAGATATACATGTATTAGTCTGTAATGTTTTCCACTACACATATTACCAATATAATTGAATGGCAATGGAAGTATATTGTGATATATATTATACAGTTATTTTCATGATAGAGATCCCCATTAAATTTGAAAACATACAGAAAACCACTAGTGTGGTGCATTTAATCGGTAACTGAGATGAAAGACGAACTATGCGTTTACCGGTATATGTAGAGCATATAAAATCTTCTTTTCTAAAGGTCTGTTTTCAGACGATATGCACCTTCGGACATAATATATTTGTTATTTTTGGGAGAAGATATTTTTATCTGGTAATCGACACCAGGCTTTCACGGTCTGAACTCACGGAATGACATTAGGAATGCTTTGCAATTGTGTCGTTTTATAACGTGATCCAATTGGAATTGGATTAAGTGGAATGATAACCTAATACAACATGAAGGTAATAACATATTTGTGCTATTGTTTAAATTATAGCAGAGTTATCATCATTTTTTGGTAGATAAAATTAAAACTTGTGGTGGACAACATAAACTCGGATAGCTGGCTCAACAGTTGAACTTAGACATCATCTTTAATTAACACCACCTTTTAATAGCCTCCTTTGTTTCTTAATACAATTCTACTTAATTTTGGTGGCGGGGATATCAATTCCTCAACGTTGCTTGTTCATATTCATAATGAAATTTGAATCCTTGTCCGACAATCGCACAGCTCACTACTGTCTACGTAATCAGTTCATGCGTTACAATAATTGTATACACGCTTAACTTGGTTATATTGATAAAAATTATTTTAAGAAGTTGATTATTAAGCTCAACAGACAGGAACGCGTTATGCGATACAGGAGAAGACGTTCGAAAACAGGTTATAACTTTTTTGTAATATAAATGCCATTTATTCAGCAACATTATAAGTCAAATGAATTTACAGCATGTAGTCTTGATAGAGTTCGCGGTTGACTTAGCTTGAAGTTTGTTTACGTTGACATTTTTAATTTATTTTTCTGAAAAATATCTGCCCTGAAGTAAATTGTATTTTTCATTTATCTTATAATGTTATTATAATGACGAGACAAAACGCTTATATACGAGTAAATGCAGAACCAGTCGGTGTTTATTGGTGCATTATATGGTTTCGTCATAAGGAGAAATAACGTAAGTGCTATAGATAGGAATTAGCAGGGATCCTTGAGTNTGTGTATCGTGTTATTTCTTGACATTTGACCAAGCATTTGTAAATAATATTGCAATATATGTACATTTCCAGAAAGGCAATTCATTTCTGCGTTCAATAAGACCAAATTCATGAAAATCGCTACACAATTGATGAAGCAATGGCTGTTCAAAGCAATGCACCCTATATTCGGGTCATTTTGAGTTGAATACCTTGTTATATATATAGATTTGATAGTGAAAAATATGTTTTCAGAGAAATCGATTTTTCGTTATAATTTGATTATTTTTAATTAAAAATGATGTTTTTACTAATTAATATCATAGCCACACGCTAACCACATGTTTATTAGACAACTTCAATTGAGTTTATATTTATTTTGAGACAATCCCCACATTCCTGAATATGGGTCACCACATGTCCGTTATTCACTAAATCACGAGTTGCAGCTTTCATGCTTATTTTATATGGTACGCATCAATTTGGTTTTTGAGCATTCTTACTTTTGTAAAGGACACATAATATTCAAATATTACATCAATGAACATTATGTTTACCAAACAAAATCTGCAAAATTCAAGAAACCATACGTCTGCACTTTTCCTGTTGTCACAAAAACGGTGCGTACATAACGTGACCTTGTTTTGCTTTCGAAAAAGAGACAGTTGTAAACATTGACACACGTCAACAAAAACATGAATCGACATAACAATGATAGGCTTTTTGTATTCAATTCATAGAAAACTATAAATCTTAACATAAATAAAAGTATTTTGCAAAAAAGTTTAACCTATCCGATACTCACTAAAATCCGCTATACACCAATCGACTGTATGGGCCAACCTTTGTTCAAAAATTGGACTTCATAGTTCGCTGAAATTGAACGTTTTGTATTATATGACATATGGAAATAGAATATGTGTTTGTTCTAGATATACATAGGTTAGATTGTTTAAATCTTGTATTGGATATAAGGACTACTAAGCGTTTTACTAGCAACGGTATTCAGTTTGTAAAATTAAGAGCCCTTTCCATCCTTTGGTACAACAGACCTGAAACAATTTCCCTCGCGACGAACGTTATTGCCTTATTTGTAAACAATGGTACAAAGAGAATGTGATCAATTCTTTTTATTAAAACACAAGTATATTAAACGGGTTATTATAGTATTACATCTGTTGAAAGTTTTCACACATTATTTATATCAACATGCACATATGCAATTAGAAGTGTGTGTAAGCATGTAATGGACGCTTTAACTATTCGCAATGTATTTGTGAATGACACAAGTACATAACAATTAATGCATGTAGTTGTCTTTGCTGCCCTTGAAAGAAATCTTGATCTACTACTTCAAATTAGTGTTGTTTTCTTAAATACACTTTCTTATATTGTAAAATATAATGATGCTTGATATTCCCTTATACAATAATCAGGATCAACTAGCGCTCTAAACTAGTTAGGGTTTATTCTTCAGGGAGAAATACATTTCAAGACCCCTGCATATGATTGAAACAAGTATTCGCCAGCTTTCTGTTTGGTTGACATTTCATTAATTGACTGTCATGAGAAAAGCAATAAATAGTTCCCTAGGTCACATATACATGTGTACGCTCATATTATTTGTTTACGGCAATATGTGAACATATCGTTAATGGCAGGTGTTTTAATTATTTTAATTACACAGATTTGCAATATAATCTAATAGACAATGTTGTCTACCTTGATATAAATTATATAGATATCGTCACGTTAACAAGGCTATCTGTATTATTATGTTGTAAGATAAAATGTTTTCGTGTGTGGACTACTGTTTAAGTACTTTATCATTCAAAGACATAATAGTCTTAGTTATTATCTTAGAACTTACTAGAAATTGGATACAAAATAACACCTTAAAACTTCTATCAATCCTTTAATTTCTTAGACGAACGTTTATTCAAAGACAATTAATGTCATGAGTAAATTTGGAAATTAAGGCTTTAAACTTTATAATTGATGTGAATCGTGATATTTCGTACCATTCCTATGAGTATTTCATCAGTTTCCGATAATTTAATATTTGTCTACAATGTTCTACAAGCATCACATATAAAAAACATTATTTAAACATAACCTTTGTACTCGGTAAACGATCAACTACTAAAGGTACAAAAGCGCACTGTTAAACTTTTTCGTCTGTTTTCAAAATAATTGCGTTAATAATGACTTTATTTTCAGGCTGCTTGCTTTTCCCCAACGACCGCGGAACTAATCTGTATAGATCAAATTTAGTTCCCATATTTTAACTTAGATATTTTTGTCAGCATTTATAGTTCACATCTTAAAACAGTTCAATTACATTTTAGTACTGATGATTACAGACATGCAATACAATTTGGTTTTACAATAAAATACATAAATGTTCTCTCAAACATTGAGACATGATTTTGACGTATATTACGTTTACAGTTACAGACTGGCATTTCAATTGTCACACTATTACTTAACCAATACTTGTTGCTTATATTTAAAATAAAATATTGTATAATTTTACAAAGCAAAACTCTAAACTATGGAGCTTTTCATGTAGTACAAGTTCATGTAGCGACTGATAAGTAAATTAGTTTCAATCATCGTTCAAACACAAAGTCTGCCATGAAATAAATATCCGCGAAATCCGAAATTAACAATCAATTTCTAGTTCCGTTACATTTGGGACAACCTGTATATCACTGAGTACTTTGCTTGGTTTCAATAGCAGTTAAAAGGTTTCCTTATATATCAGTAAGTCTCAAAAGAGCACGGTCTGCTAAGCGTCTCAAATGAAGAAACAAAATTGTATGTGACGTCAAAAATGCAAATCTCGACGACATAATCAGAATTTCATTAATACTTAATTTCATGTAGCAGGGCTCATATGTATGCAATCAGCCAGTATAACTTAATAGATACACCGTATGCTTATACACCTTTAACAGTTGTATAAACAATGTATGTAATACGCTTTTGATATAAACTAGGCTTATTAGTTGTGTGCATGACCTTATTTTATTTAAGATGACGAATGAATACCACTGAAACGGTCATCTACTCAACTCTTACGAATAAGAGAATTAATGTCGCGTTTATGCAAGCCCATCAACGAACTCACCACTGAGGGGCGCACGTTATTATAGCAGGATGGCTGCCGACACCAACCTGTTCACCGACAAGGTAACCAATAACTGGTTCAAGGCATCCATNTAATCTTTTTTGTAAATTTGAATTTCAGCCCTATTTAAATGATGTTACTATTGATAAGTTTAGGTTTAATCTGTGCCGACTAAGAGTATCTTCACATAGATTGGAAATAGAGTCAGGCAGATGGCATAAACCAGAATCTATACCATACCAGGAAAGAAAATGTCAAAATTGCAATGTCTTGGAGGATGAATTTCATTTTTTGTTTGAATGTTCATTATACAATGATATTAGAAAAAAATACATAAAGCAATATTACTGGAAAAGACCAAATGTTCTAAAATTTAAAGAGTTAATGCAATCTGATAGCCAAACAATTAACAGAAATTTAGCAACTTATGTTCACAAAGCATTTATTCAAAGAAATGTATATAAATATTATTTTGAGTAATATCCAGATCAGAAAAGTTGACTTCTCGCTGCCAATAGTGCTTTATGTGTAAATTTGTTGAAATACATGTATCCTTTAACAATATATGTATAGAACTTAATATAGTTTGTATATGATCTATCATGCCATGAACTAGTATTTATTGATGACCACTTGCATGCATTTTGTTTGTATAAATATATTCAATAAATATGTGTACTCATGGACTGTAATGTCTAATGTATCTTGAATAAACCATATCATGAACCATATCATGAAAGTAATAACATATTTGTGCTATTTTTTAAATTATAGCAGAGTTATCATCATTTTTTGGTAGATAAAATTAAAACTTGTGGTGGACTACATATACTCGGATAGCTGGCTCAACAGTTGTACTTAGACATCATATTTAATTAACACCATCTTTTAATAGCATCCTTTGTTTCTTAATACAATTCTACTTAATTTCGATGGCGGGGATATCAATTCATCAAATTTGCTTGTTTATATTCATAATGAAATTTGAATCCTTGTCCTACAATCGCACAGCTCACTACTGTCTACGTAATCAGTTCATGCGTTACCGTAATTAAGAACATCTCTTAAATACTAACATGGTTATGTTGATACAATACTTAAAAGACGATGATTAATAAGTTCAACAGACAGGAACGCGTTATGCGATACAGGAGAAGACGTTCGAAAACAGGTTATTATTAGTTTTGTAATATAAATGCCCTAAATTCAGCAACATTATCAGTAAAATGAATTTACAGCATGTAGTCTTGCTAGATTACTCGGTTGACTTAGTTTGAAGTTTGTGTACACATGTAGACGTTTTCAATTTATTTTCTGAAAATTTCTGCCCTGTAGAAAATTGTATTTTTCGTTTATCTAATAATGTTATTATAATGACGAGTCAAAACGATTATTTACGAGTAAATGCATAACAAATTGGTGTTTATTGGTGTATTATATATTTTCGTCATACGGAGACAAAAGCCTCACTGCTATATATAGGAATTATCAGGGATCCTTGAGTGTTTTCCCACCATGCATTTTAATAACAATTGTACTATATTTATAGTAACATGCTGTGATTCCACGGGATCACATGTTAACAGGGTGCAGTATCACGTAACTGTGTGGGGTTCACAATTAAATGTCCATGGGTGTAAACATACCAGTAAAACGTTGATTATTAAATTCAACATACAGGAAAGCGTTATGAGATGCCGGAGTAGCCGTTCGAAAACAGGTTTTTAATTATTTGTGTAATGAAAATGCCATAAATTCAGCAACATTAACAGTCAAATGAATTTACAGCAAGTAGTCTTGCTAGATTATTCGGTTGACTAGGTTTGGATGTTGTCAACACATGTAGACGTTTTAAACAATTTTTTAAAAACTCTCTGTACTGCAGTAAATTGTATTTAATTTATCTAATAATGTTATGATATTGACGGGACAAAAAGAGTTTATCTGGGCGAATGTAGAAACATATTGGTGTGTATTGGTGCATAATGTGGTTTCGTTTAAAGAGGGAAATAGCGTAAGTGCTATAAAAAAGATTCGGCGGGAAACCGTGAGTGTTTTCCCGCAATGTATTTGTATAATAATGGGGCACTTTTTATAGTAACATGCTGGGAGCTAAACACGTACATAGTTAGCGCGATTACATGTAAAGTAGCTTAATCGAGTTATTATAGCGCATGGCACGTTTTTGTATTGCTTAAATCGAGGCAGATAGGAATGGCTTTTATGCATACAAAAATTCGTATGGGCCTATCTTTGTACAAATATTGGACTTAATAGTTCGTTGAAGTTGAACGTTTTGTATTAAATGACATATTAAAATGGAATACGAGTTTTATTCTACATATAAATAGGTTAGATTGTTTAAATCTTCTATTGGATATAAAGACTACTAAGCGTATTACTAGCTTCGATATTCACTTTGTAAAATTAAGAGCCCCAGTCCATCCTTTGGTAAAACAGACCCGAAACAATTTCCCTCGCGACGAACGTTATTGCCTTATTTGTAAACAATGGTACAAA